>CAJNOL010002138.1:0-45602 GCA_905250125.1 Rotaria sordida | reverse complement strand
TGAATCAAAAATACGTTCAGCACTTTGAACATCACCAAATTTCATTAGCATATCTATTGCTGAATTTAATACAATATTATTATTTCGATAATCATCAGGCATTTCATCTAGAAGTTTTCTTCCAATTTTCATTGCTCGATCATTAGCAACTTGAGCACATACATTAAATAAAATTGTAAGAGTATAATTGTCAGGTTTAAATGTCATTTGATCTAATAAATCAAATACTTTTTCTGGCATATTATTATTTTTTAAGCCTAATAATGAAAAATATTTAATAAGACAAAAATTATAAAAAATATTAACCTTTGAACATAGCTGTACAGATATAACTAGATTTGTTTGTTATTGTAGAGAATAGACGAATTGCATTATCCATATCGTGATATTGTGCTAAAAATAAAAAGAAAACTTGATGGGTATAGATATCTATCGAATATGATTGAACATTAACTAAATGATATGTTTTTTTTTTGTTGAATGTTTAGTATAAATAATTATAAGGTATTTTATTCACGGATTGCTAGTATTTTATGTGCTTGTCTCATGAAGTACAATTAAATTTGGAAAAATCTGATTGAATACCTTGAATAATTGTTGACAAAGTGACATTCACTCAATTGTAATATTTTAACAAAAAAAAGAATATAAGAGGATATTATTTTTTTTTGTGTAAGACACAATAAAAAGTAAGTTTTTCAAATTAACCAAAGAGATTGAAGTTGCTTATTTAGAGTAATACATAAAGGACGATTAGAAAAAAAGTTACATTTCTTGCTAACCTTATTCACCCTCTCTACCCAGATGAGTCTAGTTTCATCAATATGGGATGTTCGAAATAGAAAAAACCAACCTTCTAGAAAGAGCTTGCTTGTTCAAAAATGCTGCTCTTTCGTAGAAATCACATATATATATATTGTCGAAGAAAATCTATTAAATCCAACTTTAAATCGAAGCTTTTGCGACTTCTCTCATTTCTCATTCTCTATGATGGACCTTAGCAATCAAAAGTGATAGGGCTCAACAATATTAAAATAAGGCTTAGAAAATTCTAGGAAATTCGAAAACGTTGCTTGAAATCTGGTTGACTTCAATGCATTGATTAACATTTCTAATGATGAAATTTTTAATTTTAGAGCAGATAAGCAATTATATGATAGATATCAAGGATGATATTTTGATTGATGACAACTATCGTATGATCAATACAAAAGCATGATTGGATCAAATTTTAATTTACAAAAATAAATTAATTTTACTCTTATTATATCCGTCATGATATATCATAAATCGTTGAGATCTACTCTACATATAATGAATGTATGAAACAGACTTATTTAACAATTAAATCTATTATTAGACTTATGATAATTAATTATGAATAGAAAATAAATGTCATGTAAATAACAACAAAGCAAATGAAAATAGGATCCATTAAAAACAAACAGAAATTTTGTTTTCTATTCTAATTATAACAATAAATATGACAACATTTGCTAATAATCAATTATTGTGAAATAGAACTATAGTCTTTTACAGATCTCACACATTGCATATTCTATATATCGGTAGAATGAATCTAAACAATATATGTAAGTACCATCTATTAGTCAAAAAAAGGACCATGCTTACGAGGCTTTTATATTAAATAACAGTTTACTAAATAAATATATTAAAACATAGAAAATAATATGAAAAAGCTAAAACATATACTCCATAAACAATAAAGAAAACTATAACAGATGATAGATTTTTTTTCAAAAACGACGTATTTTAATGAATAGAAAATAGTACAAGAAAAAAAAATGAAGTATAATACGAATAGCAATCAAAAATCTAACTACATTCTTACGAGGGAACACATCCAACTGTCCAATCGCTTTTGAGTTCGAACTCAGTGTGAAAGATAGACCCCAGTGAGGTATGAAAAGGCCCAAAAGGATAAGTGCCCATAGGCCTTCTGTCCAGAGTTATAGGCATTTTACTGGATTTTTAGCCTATGGCACAGTATATACCAAAAAATCGAATGACAATATTTCGAGCTGAGATGTCGTCCAACGATAGGTCTATGTACCAATAGAATGCCCTGAAAATTTCAGCTCAAAAGAATGTTTCAATCTCGGGATATTAAACTCCCAAAAATCACGCATATCCCGCGAATGATGCTAGAATTTTTTGGCTTTTGGGTGTTCAATATCTCGAGATTGGAACATTCTTTTGAGCTGAAATTTTCAGGGCATTCTATTGGTACATAGACCTATCTTTGGACACAATCTCAGCTCGAAATATTGTCATTCGATTTTTTGGTATATACTGTGCCATAGGCTAAAAATCCAGTAAAATGCCTATAACTCTGGACAGAAGGCCTATGGGCACTTATCCTTTTGGGCCTTTTCATACCTCACTGGGGTCTATCTTTCACACTGAGTTCGAACTCAAAAGCGATTGGACAGTTGGATGTGTTCCCTCGTTAGTACTACTCGAAAAAACTAACGAGTCGTTTATGTAGGATAATCGTTAATTATTTCAACGTTATATTCATATTCAACTCATTGATACAATCCATTTTTTAAAGCACGATCTAGAAGTGTTTAAGTATATAAGGTAGAAATTTGTATCCTTTCCACGACCTTCCTTCACAGAATGTAACAGATGTTCTGCTCTCTCTTCTACTAGAAACCGTCACAGATAGTTTCGGAGATCAGGAATGTTTTTTTTTGACATAAGGTTAAAGACCATATATCACTAACATGTCATGACGATATATATGAGCTATCTTTTATTACACTTTTAAAGAATTACATAAACAATAATTAAGAAACGTGTCGAAAAATATATTCAATCAAACAGTTTTCATATGATTTAGTAACAAGATCTACATTGTATTTCACGTTTTAATCGCATTGGAATTGTACTAACAGCTTTTCTATTTAGAAATGTTCTTCAAAAAAACAAAAAGCCAAATTTGAAAATTTCGTTTGAAAGTTGTGTCAAACAAAGAGGAAAAACATTCATAATAAGTATCTGAATGTCCAGAACTCGTTAATCTACACTCTTCCCCATCCATTTCCTCTATTAAACTTTCTCTAGTTTTGTCGTACGCTCCGCTCTTTACATGAGCGTCGTTGATGGATGATTTCTCATATAGAGTAAATTTATAATTATGCAAATCTTAGTTTATGCAGAAAAAGTCAAAAATAAAAAAAAAGAATGTTTTCTGAAAGATAAACATATTCTTATTAATTGAAATATTCACAAATTTATATTTTTCTATAATCTATTCTAATTGACAAAAAAAAAATGAATGACTTACAATAAAATCGAATTAATGATGTTTGAATATAATTATTCTTCAATGAATTTGATTGAAGTTGTTTTTGAATACGAATACCACGATTATAATCATTGATTAAACTACAAGCATTTATTGCCATACTAATAGTATAATCGTTACATATTTCAAACTTTTCATCGAATAAATCTAAAGCTTGTTTATATTTTTTAGCAGCAATAAGATCTTTAATTGCTGTGTTTAATTGTGTTGATGATAAAATAATATTTTTTTTATCGTTCTTATTGTGTGTTGATAATAATCTGTGACATCGGAATATTAAATTAATATTATTTTTGATGATTGACATGTTTTAATCTAGAATTAAAAAAAATTATATAGAAATACGTCTTTTTTTACAAAAACAATTTTAAAAAAAATTGTAAAAAACTATTTTCTTTTAGCTACTAAGATAAAATCCCTATTGAACTAAGTTGCATACATCTCTTACATATATGGGTATTTCAAAATATTCAATTGTATCGACAAGTTGCATACATCTCTTACATATATGGGTATTTTTAAAATATTCAATTGTATCGACAATACATTAAAAAAAATAGATGTCACTCATTGTGGGAGATTGTTTTTTTTGTTATTCACCGTTTTTTTTTTCTTTGTACATATACGTTTCTATATATAAGTTACAGGTATAGAATAATAAATCTTGTGTATGTGGGTTGAAGCTTACTTACAGGGATTACATACGAGTGCAATTTAATAGTCACTCTTTAATATTCATCCTTGGGAAGGTCTGAGATAAAGACCAATCGAGACTCTAGCAGGGTTCCATGCGTTTAACATATGGCAGGTGATCAGAAAGCTTCCGGTGTGAAGTTACTTTCTCAATGGTAATGTACAAGATCAACATTTGTTGAGATACTTCCATTGAAAAAGTTGTGAAAGCCTGTGGTCAGCAATATGAAGTTCAATGAGTAAGATGATCATTATCCTATGATCAGAACTCAATTCAGACTACTCTCAACCTACATACTATTTTTATTTTTACATCACATATTTATTCTTCTTTATTAGATGCACACATATGTTTTCAAAAAAAAAAAAAAAAAAAGAAAAAGACAAATTAATATAGTGTGTGTATGTACATGACAGACAAATTTTCCAGTTACAGAAATGACAAACAAAAAGAAAAAAAAAATATATGTATATTTATATTTAGATTATCTTATTTACGATAAGTTGTAAATGAAGGTGAAGTTGCTGATTGTGTTGATGTAGCTCCAAATGATGATGTTGCTGCTAAAATATAAATAATAAAATAAAATAAAAAAAAGAAATTTTTTTTTAAAAGATGAATTAACTTACTACCAAAACCAGTTGTTTGTCCAGATGTTCCTCCAAACATTGAACCACCAAATGGTGATGATGTAGGAGGTGGTGATCCAAAAGAACCAAAATCTGATTGTGTTGTTGTCGGTGTTGTTGTTTCTGCAGGTTGAGCACCACCAAATCCACCAAATGAAAAACCAGTCGATGATCCAGACAAATTTGCTTGTGTGCCAAAACCAGAAAAACTACTACCAAATGCAGGTGTACTACTACTGCTGCTACTACCAAATAATGAAGTACCAGCTGTTGATTTAGCAGTTGAAGTAAATGGAAAACCACTACTACCAAATATACTCGTACCCGATGTTGATGCTGTTGAAGTAGAACCATAACCACCAAATGTTGTACCTGGAGATGCTGTCGAACTAGCACCAAATCCACTACCAAATGGAGATGTTGTTGATGCACTACCAAATAGACTAGTACTAGGTGCTGATGTTGTTGTAGTAGAAGTATTGAAGCCGCTGCCAAATAGATTAGGAGTTGATGTTAATGTTGCTGGAGCACCAAATAGACCAGTGCCCGATGCTGATGTTGTTGCAGTTGTAGTAGTAGGAAAGCCCACGCTAATACCAAGTGGAGTAGAAGTTGAAGTTGTTGCAGTAGTAAATAGACCAGTACTGGATGCTGATGTTGCTGGAGCTGAAGTCGTAGGTGTACCGAATCCAGTACCAAATGGAGCAGAAACTGATGTTACCGCAGTTGTTGTTGTAGTAGGAGTACCGTACCGAATCCGGTACCAAATGGAATAGAAGGTGATGTTGTCGCAGTTGTTGTTGTAGTAGGAGTACCGAATGGAGTAGAAGCTGATGTTGTTGTTGTAGTAGGAGTACCAAATCCGGTACCAAATGGAGTAGGAGTTGCGGATGTTGCTGCTGTTGTAATCAATGAACTAGGAGCAGATATAGTTGTAATAGAAACATTACCAAATAATAATCCGTTATTTGTTGTTGTTACTGTAGTAATACCAAATGGAGTAGTCGATGATGTAGTAGATATTAAATTAAGTGCATTACTACCAAGTATTGGTTTTGAACCGAATGAACTTAGACCAGTTGATATAATTGGTTTAGTTGTTGGAGATATTGATTGAACAGATGTTGTTATTGTTGTTGTTGGAGCTTGATTTGTTACTTGTGACGTTAATGCATTAGGAATATTTGATTTAATAATTTGATTTGTTGTAGAATTAATTAATTGTTGATTTAAATTTGATGTTGGAGTTGGGGAAGTTGATACAGTATTATTATTAAGTAATGATCGTATAACACTATCACCTGATGTTTTTGTTAGATCAGTAGATGTTTGAATAAGTGGTTTATTTGATTGAATTTTTGATGATATATCTGATGATATTGTTGGTGTTGCTGGTATAATAGAAATATTTGGTATAGGTGAAGTAACAGTTTTAGCTGGTATTTGTACAATATTTGTTGATGGTATTGTTGTATTTAAGGATTTTGTAACCGTTGGTGATTTTGAATGAGTTGTTGTTGTTGTTGTTGTTGTGGTTGTTGTTTTAGGTATAGTTGGAGTTTTATTAATTGATATTGTATTAGATTTTTGTATTGATGATGATGATGATGATAATGGACTTGTCGAAATTGTATTTGATAATTCACGTAATTGTTCTGGACTTGCTGCACCAGAATATAGATCGATTGATGCTCGAACAATACGTAACATTTGTTTAAAATTTTCAGATTCAATTGTTGGTGAAGAATTTGTTTGTATAGGTGTGTGTGGTTTAGTTATTTCAATAGTTGAAGATTTTTTTTGTTCATTTACTGATGATAAATGAATTAATGGTGTTTGTGGAACATAAATTTCATTAATATTTGGATGAGTAGCTTGTAAATGTAATAAAATTTCTGAATCTAACGGATGAAATAATTTCTGAGACGACATTGTCGTCTTTGTTAAATTTGAACTAAACAAAAAAAAAAGTAAAGTATGCAATTACAAAAATTTATAACTATACTCATTTTGTTTACTACTTAATAAATCTTTATTGAATTTTGTATAAATAATTTGTAAATCTTTTTCTATGTCAGATACTTTATGACTAAGTTCACGTAGACGTTTTTGAATTCCTTGTTTCATTGTTTGAGATGTATTTAATAGTTCTAAATCAGGTAGAAAATCTCTAAAGAAAAAAAAAAATACAAAATAAAATTTTGTTCTTTTCTTTCAAACGAACTCATTTTCAATATCATTATCATTTCTAGATAATGATTTATTATGTATTGTTTTATGTGTTAATTTTAATAAAACATTTAAATTATGTTTAACTTGATCATATTTATTTTTAATTGAATCAAGACGTGTTTGTGTCCATGGATCAAGTTCACGATCTTTTAATAAATGATAAAAATTTTCTTTCTGACATAATTTTATTTGATGACGAGCATTTTCAATTCTTGTTATAGATTCTATATGTTCAAATTATTAAGTATACTATTTATATAAATCAATTGTGCATGTGCAACTATATAATAGATAAAGATAATATGCACTCATTCTATCAGTACGATAAAACTAAAATTGGCACCGTTATGATTATCAAGACTATATAGGTATATTTATTCAACTATTTTGTGGAGCTCACATATATTTTCGAAGAAAATAGTGATTATAAGTTTTAAGTCGAAGTTTTTCGGCTCCTCCCTGCCCCCCCCCTCCCCTGTCCTCATTACGAACCATATCAACGCAGGCTACCATTACAGACAGGCCCCCTCATTACAGATCGTAGCAACTATTGCCCATTTCAAAATAAAAGGCGGGTGGGTATTTTTTGAATAACTTTTCATAGGAGCAAGATAGAGAGCTGCGATTTTCACCATTGGAAGGAGGAGATGCAGACGTATCGAATCATATAATATTGGTTTTTCCAGGAGACTCTTTAAAGTTTTCTTAATCAATTTTCTAAAACAATGCCGAAAAATTGAGTTGCTATTTTACAACAAAAACGCAAAAAAAGTGATTTTTCACATAGTTTCTAGATCTTCTGTTAGCGGTTCAGATGCACACGGGATTATTGAAAAATTATTTTACTCATCTTACGGAATATGTTCGCTTTCAAAAACATCGCTTTAAGTCTTTGAAAAAACTATGCCACATTATCTTAGAATATACAGTTCGATGTATCTTGATCTCCTCTTTCCATTGGTGAAAACCGCAACTCCCTACATTGCTCCTATCAAAAGTTATTGAAAAAATACCCACCCGCCTTTTATTTTGAAATGGACAATAGTTTCCTGAACAAATTCTCATTTTACAGAGCGAATACTTCCATAGTTAGTTGATAAATCAATGTACATCTGTGTGGTTTATAAAAGACCAAATGGCATTGGTTCAGAGAAATAATCTCAAAAAGTTGAGCATGTCAGTTATTTTAACGAATAGAAAAGTGATATGAATGCAAAGAAGAGTTAGTTTATCAAGATAAACAAAGGGTAAAGTAATTGAACTAAATATTGATTTTTCTTACTAACTTTCTTCTTTGATAAAATCAAGATGAAGAGTAAATTAAATTTATAAATATTGATAGAGGCATTTTCTCAGTAAATGTTGATAATCAAAAAAGAAGAAAAATGGTTCAGACGGCGATAATTTTGGTATAGCCCTTTTACATCTTCATGCTTCGTAGTATTTTTGTTTCCGTAGAAAATTTTCATTGTTACTTTGCGTTGTAGCATTGTAATTTCAATAAAACGATACTGGTTACAAGATTCTCTGGCTTTTTCTCTCATATCATTGATACCAGCGCAAAACTAGTCGATGCACATATTTGTATTTTGGCTTGCGAGTAATGATATGATATGTTCAAGCGAATCAATGATTCAAAAATTGAGCAAGCTTGCATGCTAAAAAGTGTCTAAGTATAAACGAATGTCTTCAATTATTTGATATTTCGCATGAAAAAAAAAATACCGCAATCATGGTGGTCATAAATGCGATTAGTAGTACAAGAACAAGAATGATGAGAGTGGTATCAACGCCTGCTCGCATTGCTATACAAAATATGCTTGCAAGATGATTCAAGACTTTTTCATATACTCATCTTATAGGATTATACTTCTCTATATTACATGTGGTATTAGAAATTGGTCGAGCTGTTTACGCGAAGTATCATTGATTACGATTTTCCTTGAAGGAAAATCTACTTAGATAAGCTTCAATCTCAAAGGCAAACTTCGAATAAAAAATAATTCAATGTTATCACATAACTTTTATCTAATAGAAAAACAAAAATATGTTTAAAATAAAAACTAAACAAATCATAAGTTTTATTTTGAAAGTATATAAAATAAAAGTTGATCATTATCAGTAAGAATAACAAAAGTTGATCGTTGACAAAAAGTTGCTCGTTTAATTTCATTAATATCTTCAAAAATACGTTTTGAAATAATTTCACCATCAGATCCAAATGAATACAATTGATTACCATTAACTAAAATAAATCCATGACGATTATCGAAAATAATTCTCATCGGTCTTGATAATTGATCAAGTGTTATTGAATATATTGTTACAAGTAAATCAGTAAAATCACGTAGTTCAATACGATAATTTACTATTTTCTTTTTATTACGTAATAATAAAGCTAATTGATGATCAGATGTACATAAATGTTCAACATGATCATTAGTTATAATTAATTGATTTGAACAATGAATTATATTACGTTTTGATTTATTAATTGTCCATTGATCAAGACGATGTTTACTTGACATAAATAGATATAAATAAGATAATTTTGAATCATATATTAATTGAGTATAATATGTTTGATTATTAACAGTAATCATTTTTAACCATGAATATGAATGTTGATCAAAATGATATTCAAGATAATAAACACTACCATTTGTTGATAGAACAAAAAATGAATCATCATTTAATGTTGATGAACAATAATCATAACAAATATCAATAATATCAGTATGATTCCATTTAAATTGATCAATAAGAGTTCCATTATTTGAAAAAATATTTAATTGTTTAATTTTATTTGAAAATAAAATAATTCGATTTTGTGAACTAATTAAAATACTTGGTAAAAAGATTTTTTCTCGACGATTATTGATTGAATTCGATGATGATGATGATGATGATGATAATGATTTTGAAACATCAAAACAAACATTTGGTGGATCATGAATTAATGATAGATCAAAATTTATTGAATGTTCAAATAAAGAAAATAATTCTAAAGTTGTTGATGATGACAATGGAATTAATTCATTATTAATAAGATTTAATTCAACATGAGCAGTTTCATATTCTTTAATATATTTCTGAATTTGTCGATTATATGTATCGATTTCGATTCGTATATTTGATTCATCATTTACTTTAAGTGATAATTGTTCTATGAGATATTCAAAAAAAAACAAATATAATATTTTTTTTCTCTGTTTTTGAAATATTTACCAATATCTGCTGTTAATTGTTGCAATTCAATTTGTTTTTCTGTTGACCATTCTTCAATTTCAAAAGAAATTTGTTCAAATGAATTTCGTAGTTTATGACGAACATGTGAAATTAAATCATTCAATCTTTTAGTCATTGTCATTTCCCATAGATCAATTTGTTCCATTACTAACATATATTGTTTATTGATATTTGTTTGAAGATGATTAAATTGTTTATGATCATCATTTAATGATGATAACGATAATAACTTATTCATATTATTAGTCAGTTGACAAAGTTGAGCATCAATTGGTTGTTGATGTCGTGTCAAACATTTTAAACATAGATGATTATCACAATGCATACATTTAGCAACAATCAATTGATTACAACCATCTTCTTTACATATAACATTAGACATCGTACAAATAGACTTTCGATATTTCTTTCTTTAAATATGTATATATACATCTAGTAGTATGGTATACTAAACTGTCATAATATATATATATATATATCTGATAAAGAAAGAAACAAGATTAATGCAAAGGAAAAAAAAATTGATTTGACTGTTATATAGAGAATTTAGAACGAATAGTGATTTTCAATTTTAACAAGAATGACTGACATTGATAAGTTTTTCTATTGAATACTTTGTTTTGCATTAATATCAGAGATTATAAATAACTAATATCTATTCATGACAAGTTTTCATTTGAAAATAAACCTCTAGTTAAAATACTGTTATTGTCTGACACCTAACGAAAAAAAGGCATTTTTTTTATCGTTTTATCATTCGCACTAAAAGAAAGAACTGACCGATGAGACGTGGCTTTCTCTAAACTAGTAAATATTTAAATACTCATAATTTCTCTTTTATCTTCTATAACTTATTATAGATATACTTAGACAATTAATTCCTTCTCACAATTCCATCAGGTAAAGCCATAAAAGACATTCATCTGTATTAAATAAAAACGAAATAAAAAGTTGATTAATTTTTGTTTTTTTTTCTTTAGATGACAACAATAGGAATAGATGTTGATCGTGCTTACTCACCATCTCGTTGGTCTCATCGATTTAGTGACAGTGAAAAAGTCATTGAATCTCATGTGCAAACATTAACAAAAGGGACACAATATGCACGAACTACGATACCATGTTTGTTAAATTGGATAGTAGATCCAACAAGTTCATTTCCTGATCATTCGATTGATATTTATTTTCCATCAAATGTTACAGGACTATTACCTGCTATTAATTCAATACAACCCAAAGCAATTTTTGTCTATATTCATGGAGGATATTG
The DNA here is from genome assembly GCA_905250125.1 of Rotaria sordida. Classification (NCBI taxonomy): domain Eukaryota; kingdom Metazoa; phylum Rotifera; class Eurotatoria; order Philodinida; family Philodinidae; genus Rotaria; species Rotaria sordida. Next base: position 34,194 of record CAJNOL010002138.1, on the reverse strand, counting down.
GCAATTCTTATCACGAAATGAAAGTGCATTTATGGCTCAAACAATGAGTGATGCACAAATTCTTACAGCTGTTATTGGTTATCCAATTGCTCCATATGCTACAATAGATCAAATAGTAACATGTATTGAACAAGCTTTAGTTAAAATTCTTGAATGGGCAATGAAATTATCTATTAAAGTATTTATTTGTGGTCATTCAGCTGGTGGTCATCTTGCATCAACACTTTTATTGATTGATTGGAAAACTAAATATAACATTGATCATGAAATTTTTGGTGGTTTCTTTCTTATTTCAGGTGTTTTTGATCTTATTCCACTTGTTTCTACATATGTTAACAAACCACTTGATATGACCATATCAATAGCTAAAAATCAAAGTCCATTACATCGTGATAGTAATGATTATTGGTCAGCATTGAAACATGTACCTATTCTATGTATTCATGCTCAATATGATCCTCCAACTTTTCATGATCAAAATCGACAATATGGTTCTTATTTAGAAAAAATTGGTTTTAATAATGTTAAAATAATACAATTAGATAATTATGATCATTTTGATATTATAGAACAACTTGAAAAACGAGATCAACCGTTAACAACTATGATTTTAACGTTAATAAAAGATTCCATTTGATATGAGACTCATTGTGTTTAATTTTTTTTTAATTTTTTAATTTTTGAAAACAAAATATAATAAAGCTTCATATAATTCAATTGGAAGACTATTGAGATGCTTGATACTGCCATCTACTCTTCCCACAATTGTAGTAAAATTTATTGTAGAAAGAAAAAAGAAAGTCCTCGTTTATTTTCTTTTCTTCAACATTACTTGACGGTTGCCAGGCGACATTTTCACATTATACTTCATTTGTAATATGGCACCACCATCGTTTCATATAGCTATATATGGTCTTTTAAATTCTGATGAATATCAATTAGCTAAACATTGTCTGGAAGATTTACAACGAACACATTCAAAACAAATATCTAATTCAGAAATTCATCCATTACTTGAATATGAATGGAAATCATTTTCATTAAATAAACGCGCAGAATTACGTGGTGAAACATGGTCATTTAATGATAAATGTATGGTATTTATTGATAAACAATTACTTGGAAATGCTGAACAATTTTTACATTGGGCAAAAAATACATTTGATCATACTGATTTTCGTTCAAATGAACTTTTAGGAGTATTTTCAAATGAAGAATACAAGTATTGGTTTTTTGAAAAAGAATGTAAGTTATAAACATTTGTTTTTTTTGTTTAAGACGTCACTTTGAATCACACGACAATCGACATACGTATTGTTTTATGGATTTTCAAATTGAAGATCGTGAAAATTCTCAAACAACTGATATTGGTCGTTTAGTATTTGAATTATTTAATAATCAAGCACCTGAAACATGTGAAAATTTTCGAGCATTATGCACAGGTGAAAAAGGTCAAAGTGAACAAACTGGTACAATTCTTCATTATAAAGATTCAATTATTCATCGTATTGTACCAAATGGTTGGATTCAAGGTTAATTAAATATATTTTTATGAAAAAGAAAATATGGATATATAATGTTTTTGTTTTCAGGTGGAGATATTCGAGGTGGTAGAGGTAATGGTGGAGAATCAATCTATGGTGAAACATTTCCTGATGAAACATTTGTTGTTAAACATAATCAACGAGGTATTCTTGGTTAGTAATATTCATATTTTTTGCATAGGTTTTTTTAATTATTAAATTAAATTTTCTTTTTTTTATTTATTTATAAGGTATGGTAAATAAAGGTTATCGACATTCAAATGGCAGTCAATTTTATATAACTCTATCAAATGCTTGTGAATGGATGTCAAATCGTTTTGTTGCATTTGGTCGTGTTGTTGAAGGTTTTGATACATTAAATAAACTGGAACATATCGATACAATTAATCAACGACCAATAAAAGCTATTAAAATTGTCGATTGTGGAACAGTTCAATTAGATGGAGAATAAGGTTTTTTTTTTATAAACTTATTTTTATATACAACAAATAATAATTATATTGAGAAAATAATCACATGAATTGTTAATTGTTTATCAATTTAATAATTCTAATCTTTTTGAAAAGTATACGTTTCTGTAATTAGGATAATAAATCATCTTTCTCATATTCACACTTGAATCCTCGTCTTAATTTCATTAAGAAAATAAAAAAAAAGAAAAATTAACCATCACCCGATCATCGTATGTTTAGATATAATAGAAAGAATAATAAAAATCAACAAACAAAGCAATCCACTAAAAATATCAATAAAAAAAAAAAAAAAGAAAGAAAGAAAGAAACGAAAGTTTTAACCAATCAATATGGTGTAAGTTTGCGTGGATTTCACAAGTTCACAAAAAGACTCTATATATGTTCTTGTTGTTTTACTTTTGTTTTTGAGCTAAAAAAACCAATCAACTCTACGTTCGTGCACAAAGAGAACATAAAAAGGAGAAAGAAGGAAAAAAGGGGGTTTTCATAAAATGTAGTTTAACTTCGGTTTTTTTTTCTTGTCTTCAATTATGAGTAACAATAATATAAGTTAGTTTCGCATAGAAAGTATGATTGTTGAAATTCTTAATGATATAATAACAAAAAGAAAAAAGAAAAAAGAAAAAAAAAAAAAGAAAGCAGGTAATTCGAATAAATGTTTATTTTCTTGAATCTTGTTCAATTTTGTATGTTATAATGGCTTCTTCGCCAAGAGCTTGAAGTACGGTAACTTTAAGTGCTTCTCCACTGTCAAATTTGGCTTTAATTTCTTGTCCTAATTCACCTTCCGGAAGTTTTATATCACTGCGTGTATCCGAACTATCATCCATCAATGATACATAACCATCACTATCAATATCAATCAACTAATAAAAAGAAAAAAAATATAGTCTTCTTTTAAACAATAGATTTGTTGTTGTTTTTTTTTACTGAATATTCAACACGTTTAACATTTGGTACACTCATATTATGTGTTGATGGACAAATATCTTCATATTTTTTTCCTGTAAAAATATCGATACCAACCATATGAACCTACATAAAAATATTTGAGTTTAATTCGTTTTTGAAAAAAAAAACATTCTATACTTTAGCATGTCCATGTTTGCCAGTTTTTGATGTTGACATTTCCATAATTTTACATGGACGATTTTTTAACATAACAAAGCCGTTTTTACGCAAAGCTGAACATTGTTGAGGATATCTATTAAATATTAATTTTTAATATTAACAAAAATAAAAAAAAGAATTCTTTTGAATGAATACTTACGTTGTTGATGCTCCAGCATCACCTGTTTGAAAATCATCATCATGATCATGTGAAGCAGCATTAGTTTCGGCCATGTTAATGTTTAAAAATCGAAACTTATTTGAAAATTTCTACAATATAAATAAAATCACACAATTATAATGAATTATTTCAATTCGTAGGCTTGTTTTTATTAATATTATTATTCAACAAAGAAAAACAACGATGAATAAATGAATCAACTGAATGAATAACATCAACCTCGTATGCTCTTTGGAATATAATACAACATATCGCCATTTGAATGACGATACCTCTGCTAAGAAGACGACAACGTAGCCTTCGTTTTTTTTGTACTCTTGTATATCTTAATTTGATACCTTTATTATTTTTATTATTGATAGTAATACATACTAAAAATATCACTAATTGAAAAATATGCTTTATTATTATTGTAAAGATTTACATAAAATTAAATAAAGATTATGTGATATTCTGCCATCTATCGTAAATCCTTGACTATATCTCAAGTAAATATCTAGGTCAAGAATCTACAAAAAATATTCATTTGATTATTATTATTTAGAATAAAAAAATTTCAACAATATATTGATGAATTTTTCATATAGAATAATGAGCACTAGTTATATATGATATCAGAAATAATTGTATTCTAAACTTTGATGAAGACAAATTCAAATTAATTATAATTCTTAATTAATAAAGAAGTTATATTCTTCTAACATAATCGAGTACTTGATTTTTTGTTTGTTTTTGAATAATGATAAGAACATGCTTTTCCTATGATCTTATTATTGTTCTTTAAAATACATATCTCGAAATTAGCTTGAAAAGTGCCGGAATAAATATCTCGAGAATGAACAAGGTAAACGATTATATCCGTCTCATTGAACTTTGATCAATACGAAAAAAATTTTGATTGCATCTATTCAAATTAAACTAACCATATCGAAATTCTCTTTTTCTGTTTTGATTTTATCATTGAGTTACTAATTAATTTGTTGCTATGCATTTAACACATGCATAAGAAAAAAAAAAGAAACTCTTATATAAAATATAACATATCGCTCTTCTTATATTTTTTTTTAATAAATATAACACTTTCATTGTTTTTTTTTTCTTCTATGTAGAAAAATAAGAATAGAGACAACACCAAGAGTAATAATGCACATTCAATGAAGGAAACATAATATCACCGTATATTCACATAAGAATGTATGTGTTGACAACAAAAAAAAAGAAGAGAGAGAGAAAGACATCTTTGATCAATACTATCCGACCAAGAAAAAGGAAAGAATTACAAAAAGAAAAAAAAGAAGTAAAAGAAAATGTTTTAATCTATGTATCAGTGAGCATATTTGGACGAGATACTAATGATCGACATAGTATATGCATAACATCATCATTATCATCTAGAGGTCTATGACAAAGTAAACATGACTAAAAAAAAAGATATAAAGTTATACTCTATTATAATAAAAGAAAAAAGATCATACTTTTGTTTTAGCTATTGTTGTTTGATCAATTTGACGACAAGAAAATGATGGCATTGGTGAATTACTAGATGATGTTGTCATTAAACGACGTGTTGTACCTCGTCCAGCACTATGTGCAATTTGTGATGATGATATTTGATATTTATTACTATTTTTCATATCGTTTTCAAGATCTTGTATCATATTACTAAATGGATTATCTAAATCAATTGATGAAGTTTTTCGTTGATCATTATGTGATGATAATGTATGATGAATAAATAAAATTAAATGCCGTAATTCATCACATGTATGAGCCATTGTTTTACATTCATTATGAACTTCATTTTGATATACATTTCGAAAATTTTCAAGTAACTTATCCATTAATTTAATCTAGAACAACAACAAAAAAAATATTTATTTGTGTTTTTTTTTTTTGAAATATAATAACATACTGTACGTAAACTATATTCTTCAATAAGATCAAAATTATTTGTATGATCTATTGTTTGTGTTGAACGATTAATAGAATCATTTATTGAATTACATTGAACAGATACATCATTTACAGGAGTTTTTCTATGAATGAAAAATAAAAACAAAAAAAGTAGAAAGAATGTTAAAAAAAGATTTTCCTTACTTTCTTGATTTTTTAATAGCTTCAATAGATTCAAGACTTTTTTCAATTAAATTATCAAATAATAATCTATATGATGATTGATTTTCATTATTCGTATTATGATGATCAATACCATTTGTTATTATTGATGAATCTTTAGTAATAGTTTTATTATCAACAAAACAAAATTCATTAGCAAATGGATTTAATTCAGGCATTTTTGTTTTTGTTTTAGTTTTTTGTTCAATAAATGTTAAAAAATCATCTTGTGAATTATCATTATCAATATCTTGAACAGAAGATGATGAAGGAAAAGGAATTTGATCCGATTCTAAAAGAATAATTAAAATAAAAAAAAATTTTGTTTTGGTTTTTTTTTTTTGTTACCCGAACGAGATATAAATGATGATGCTGATGATGAATCTTTACGTATTCTTAAATCTGTATTATTATTATTATTATTATTATGATTTGTATCAACAATTACTAATGGATTTTTAATTTGTTTTATTTGATCCATAATTGGTGATTGACATTCACGTATATTTAAATTTTTATTACGTTCAACATCATTTCCAATTGTTGGAGAGCCTATTGATGAATGCTGTAGTTGTTGTGATGATAACATTGATGTCGGCATTAATGGACGTGATGGAATTAATGCTGTTGAATTAGTAACATGTGCTGTTGAAGATAAAATATTATTCGAAGGAGGATAAAATGGATTATAAAATGGATTATAACCAAGTCCAAAATTTCCATGACGATGATTACTAGTTGATGGATATGGTGCAACATTAGGATAAACAGCTGGACCAAAAAATTGTTGTCCAGTTGCAGCATTAGCATTACCATAAGGAATAAACATAGGCATCATTGGAATAAATAAAGGAGTAGGAATAGTTATCGATGTACGATTCTAAAAATGAATAGAAAAATGAAAATTTTATTTAGTATTAAACAAAGCTATACTTCATCTGTAGTAGGTGTCGTACCATTCTGACTCATCGCTATGATAATTTTGGTCTAAAGCGAAAAATAGAAAAAGACATAGATAGAGAAAAAAGAAAAGTATGTTCCATTATACATTCATTACATACTGGCGCAAACAAATGGCGCATCTAGTCTTTGTGTGTTCGTTTTATTATTTTTCGAAAAAACAAAAAAAAAAACAAAAAGAATTTCTTCTCGTTTTCAATTCAACAATTAATTTTAATTCCATTTCAATCTTTTTTCTAATCGTTATGTCATCATGCAAAATTGTTCAATCATCAAATCAATAAATAAAATTTTAGTCAAACAACAAATTTTCTTTTTTTTTTCCCACGAAGAAAAAAGAGAACAAAAACATTAGAACTAAAATAATTATTTTTCTATTTGTTTTTTTTTTTTTTTGTTTGTATAGACTGTTGAGTGTGTATTTTAAATAAGTAAGTATATAATGAGAAAAAAAAAGTAAGAGCGAAACAGACGAGAAGAAGAAAAAAAAAAGATAAACATCAAGTACATTGTGTTTGGTTTTCATTCTGCGAAACGCACACACACAAACAGATGAAGCAGTAAGAAAAAAAAAAAGACAAAAAAAAACACTTAGCAGCAGAGCATAGAGCAGTGAGACAAGAAGAAAAAAAAGAGAGAAAAACACAATGATACACGCGCTGAATAAAACGACTAGAACAACTGCGTTCGCTCTGAAACGACACACATACAACAGCAGAAGTAGTAGAAGTAGGACGAGAAGACTGGTGTGAGAACTATGTTCACACGATACCGATCCATAACGATACGACAATTAAAAGTAACGTACACACACACACACACACGCACACACATACATTCATACATACATAACTACTGACAATTATGAAAAAGAAATGAGAAGGTGATAAGCAAAAAAGCAGCTTACAAAAAGAAGAAAGTATGCAGGCAGAACAAGACCTGTATCGAATTTAAAAGAGAGAGAGAGAGAGAGAGAGAGAGATAGAAAGTCTTTTGTAAATATGTATGCATGTGTGTGTTTGACAAATGTGTTTCACCACTGTTAAGAAAAGAACAACAACAAGAGCACAACAGAGACAAGAAAGAAAAAAAAAAGAAAAGAAAAGAAAGGACGACAAGCAAAATTGGCAATACCAAACGTACAAAAAATATGTCCACCAGCCTAGAGATAGAGAAGAAAGAAAAAAAGAAAAACGTAGAGTTATTGTATTGCTTGAGGGAGAAAAGGTAAGAAAGCTGGCTCTTATTGTTGTCGTCGATGTGACAAAGCAGATCTTTTTGTAAGAACAATAGAAAGTAATTGAGGCTAATTCCAAATCCTCAAAAAGCTATCCCACGAGCCAGTCGCTACGGCCATTCCATCTTCAGTTACACCAAGACAACTGACACGATTATCGTGACCAGCCAAAACGCCTATTAAAAAAGGAATACTAATTTTATAAAAAATTCAAAGCAAAAAAAAAAAAGAATCTTACCAGCACGTTCAAGACGAAGTGTGTCCCAAACATTGCAATTAAAATCATCGTAACCGGCCAATAGAAGACGACCCGATTTGGAGAAGGCAACCGATGTTATACCACATATAATATTGTCATGGGAATACATTCCTACTTCTTGATCAGCACGAATATCAAAGAGACGACAAGTTGCATCATCAGATCCCGTAGCAAATGCCGATCCATTTGGAAAAAACTATTATTAATAAAAAAAAAAAGAATAGATGAATAATTTGTATAACTAATACACAAAAAAATTTCTCTCGCTATCTCTCTCTCTATATATATATCGAAAGATCGATTAACATACAGTAACAGCATTGATATCCGACTCATGGCCGGGAAATGTTTGTTTACACATGCCTTCTCGTATATCCCAAAGCTAATCAATAAAAATAAAACAATAAAAATGATAATCAAATTAATTAATTATTTCAATTACTTTGGCAGAGGCATCGCATGCACCCGAAACAAATGTTTTCATATCGGGTGATAATGAAAGTGACATAACATCACCTGTATGTCCTTGAAAACTAGTTGTTTGTTGTCCAGTTTCAATATCCCACAGAGCACTAAAAAAAAGAAAATACGTTTTTTCCTATAATTGATATAAGAAATAATTAATTTAATATTAACCATGTCATATCGCCTGAACTTGTCACAATTTGAGAATCATCAAGAAAACGACAGCATGATAAATATCCCGTATGACCGGGTAATTCTCGACTAACACGTACATTGCCTTCACGTGTTTTTAATGAATAAATTGAACAAATATTATCAAGACCACCACAAGCTACAAAATTTCCAGATGGTGCATAGGCGCATGTCATCACCCATGATGAACGTAGTGGGATAGCGTGAACCTAATATTTAATAGAAAAATAGTCAAATTTTTATTTTTTCTTTGCATACCTTGTTCGTGGTATATGAATCCCATACAATGAGTTTTCCATCTTGAGAAGCTGATACTAAATTTCTAGAAGAGGAACTAAAAGAAGAAAGACAATAAAATATATATATGATCTAACAAAAAAAAAAAAAAAAAGATACTAACCTTGAATCCGAACCCCAATGCATGGCATAAATTTTGGCAAGATGACCACGAAGAGTTCGTCTTGTACGCATTTGAATACGACCAATCTGATCGACATTTTGTGCTACTTGTAATAGAGTAGCATCACAAGCTGCCTTTCTGGCATCCTTTATAGAAAAAAAAAAATAACATTGTTAAAATAGAACAAATTAAATAAATATTTATTGCTACATACACGTATTTGATTTTTGAGCGACTCGGCTTCTTGACGTAAACTTTCAATGTCACTCATATTGATTTAATATTTATTATTAATAAAAAGATAAGGGATAAGACAATGGGAAAATAAGGAGAAAAATTAATTTAATTGCTAATTTTGACTGTTGAACAAACCTATAATAAAATAAAATATTTAATATTTCATTTAAAAAAATCTATCACTAAAATGAAAAATATTTTAACTATCTGTTTCTACGAGATTAAAAAATTCAATAAATAATATCATCCATTTTTACTTTACCTTGAAAACTTATGCTATACATATATCTCTAACTTAAAATAGCAAAAAAATTTTACTTATCAATGATTATTTCTAATCTGAACAAAATGATAAGTTTTTAGTCAAAAAATAACATAATTTAGGTGTATTATGATGAAAATAACATGTGATTGATGAATGTAAATAGTATTGAACAGGTTTTTATAGTACCATTAGTTTCTTTTAATATAGATTTAATTGAATAATGTGAAACATAAAGATAATTATGGATTCTTCCCGTATTTATCAGGTGTTATTATTAATATTTGAAAATGTAATCTCACTCTTATTGTCATTGAAAAATATCTTTATATAAATGGAATTTTATCAAAGAGAAAAAAAGCTTGTTTTTTTTTTCTTCAATAATCTAATCGTGTGATGTGCGTGAGAAATAAGTATTATTTCAAGGAAGGAAAACAACACGTTTCTGTAGTATTTAATGGAATCAAACAAAATCTTCAACGGTGAAAATCGCTAAAAAAAATGCAACGAACTGAGAAAGCCTCTTGGTGTTTTCTCACTGACGATGATGTTAGTTGTGCGTGCGTCACGATAGCTCTTGCTCGTTCTCTCTCTCTCCCTCTCTCGTTTTTTTTTTTTATGTCTCATCTTGCGCGACGACATTGATGATGCTGACTGTGTGACAGTCAATGTGTGTGTGTACTATCTACTACTGCTTTCTGCTACTGCCATCGCCACCACCATCATCGATGATGGCGATAGCAGTGTAGGATGATGGTATACATGCGCGTGTGTATTATTCTCTGCTTGAAATGGGTGACGCACTCGCGTAATTTCTTTTCTTCTCCAATATGTTATTCTTACACGACAATGATGGTACCCCCTACACGCACACACATATACAATGAAGAAGGCTTGTCAATCTCTATTGTACAGGCAATGACAACATACAGGAATATATAAATGAGTATTAAAAATAAAAATCAAACAATAAAAAAAAATTCTTTATTTTTTTGTTCTTGTGTTTGTTTTTGTTTTGTATGTATATATATATCTTACTTGATCTGTTTTATTGTATGATAGAAAATAGAAGAATTAAGAATGACCATCAAGAAGATAATAATAATGAACAACAGACGTGATCATTGATATAGTAATTTAAATGACGATAATAATGTTGATTGTCGTATTGTTTCTCATATAATATTTTCCGTTTAATACGTGCGTACATTGTAGAAAAAATATGATTTTGTCTGAAATTCTATCATTTATGCATACAATTCTACGATGTGGCAAAATAACAAACACACACACTCACATACACGCACGACTACTGGTTTGTTTCAGTTTTTCAAAAAAAAAAAAAAAAAAAAAAAAAAAAACTGAGAAGCAAAAAAAAAAAGAAAAACGACGATCTGTCGACGACGTTACTGCTTGCTGTTGCTGCTCGGGCGAGCGAGCGAACGGACGGGGTGGGTGAAACACAACAAAGAGAAAAGTTTGGCCGACTAGCAGCGGCAACCGAGAGGAAAAAGTCTGCGTGTATATGGCAGTAATAGAGTGAGGAAAAAAAACGAAGAGGAAAAAGAGCGATGGCAGTACGTTTAGAATATAGATGGAAGATCTTCCTTCTTTTCCGAGCGACGAGAAACAGGAGAAAAGAAAAGAAAAAGAAAGAAAGAAAGAAAGAAAGAACGCGAATGCACGTCAGAGTCGGGTCCAGACCAGTCAGCCAGCAATGATGATGATACGATGTTGATGAACAGCTCTATTGTTGATGATAATTTTCTTTCCAGTCCTCTCTCGCTGGCACACTATCAACAACGACCGACTTCGCCGTCGTTACCGCCGCTGTTCGCTTTCCTATAATCATAATTCTAGTAATGCGAACTAGTCGGTTTTATTCGAAAAAAAAACGAAGGAAGAAGGAAAGAAAGAAAGAAAGAACAAGAGTAATGTTAGGAACTACTGTTGTATACCATTAAGAGCTCAACTCGACGTTAGCCAGGAGAACAGGAAGTAATGATTACTTGGTGCGATGACGACGACGAGCACCGAATACCATAGAGAAAGAGAAAGAGAGAACGAAAGAAACACGTTTGGGTCTGTTAAAAAATACACACATACAGACATAAACCCTTTTGGCGTCGTTCTTATCTTTCTATCATTCTGTTGCAGTCGCGTCTATTCTCTGCCACATCTAGCATTATTACCACTAAAAAGAAAGAAGAAATAACCAACAGAAAAGAAGAAAGAGAAGAAGGAATCCACTTGATAACAGGCATCACACTAACAAATGATGAATAGACAAATAGACCAATGTCCATCATCATTATTTTTGCTCAATACCAATAGCAAATATGATTGTCTAATGAGATAAAATAGTATGCATGATGTAAGATAGATCGTATTCAAATACATCATCTATCATCATTCTAATGGAAAACAGAAACTTAAAGATGCATACACCATAACTTTGTTTTTTTTATGTTTCAATTGAACCAAAAAAGATAAAAGAGAGAGAGAGAGAGAGAGAGAGAGAGAAAACATAAATGCTCTCACTATAATAATATGAAGGTGAAGAAAATAATCCTCTTGGATTTCTATCTTTTTTGTCTCTTATTGCTGTCTTTCTCTCTATATCCGACACTCTACTACTCTTCACTCTCAGTCATCTTTTCTCTTGTTACTTAGTCGGCTTTCTTTTTTTTTTTTTGAGGAATAGCGTCGTATACCCGACAATGATGACGCCGCGAGTGACGGGTTTGACACGCAGTTCCCTCCCAATTTCGAAGATGAATTAACGAGTGAACAAGAAGGAAGAACAAGACGACGAAGAAAAAAAAGACGAAGAACAAGAATAAGAAAGTTAAGAATATATATATATATATATGTCGCTTGTTGATAAGAGAAACAAGCTAGCAAGCAGAGATTTGTGTGGGATAATGACAGATGTGATGTCGTTCAAACATCATTTTTTTTTACGAATTATTTTCATATCAAAGATATATATATATATATATAAATATATCCAACAGATGGAATCAATTCACTTACAAGTTAAACATTATTTTCTATAAAAGAACTTTGCTGGTTTTTCTCTATCATTATATCATCAAATAAAATCAGAAAGACACAAAAAAAAAAAAAGAAAACTAAAAAAAGGCTAAATAAAGTTACTCGATCTAATTGGAATATGTACATTTGATAATATTGAAAATGATATCAATTAATTGAATAGATTTGTAATAATCATGACAATTAAAATTAGATGATTCTTTTTTCAAACATTACAACCGTTTCTAAGAGAGCATCACTTTTTTTTGTTCACATATATATACTGCTTTTTTCTTTTTAAGAACAGAAATTCATACAATTACAAGATTCTTACTAATCAATCAAACTTTAATATTATTAATATTGATCTAAGCTAATAATATATTTTCTAATTATAATAGATTGATCTCATTAATAACTATTAATGAATTAATATAAAAAAAAAGGAAGAAACCAATAAAACTTACCTAATGTGACTATATTTGAGCTTCGTTATATAATGAAGCTCGTATTGTGATTAAAAATGAATAAATTTGAGATTTGAATTTTTCGAAAAAAAATTATTGTCGATAATAAATGTAATAAAAAATTGATGTAAATTAATTTCGAGATTCGTTCTTTTTTAAAATTATATATTGATAAAAACAAAATTGAATATAATCAAAAGACTACTAATGTATCTCTGAAAGAAACATCAATAACACAATAAATGTTACCATTATCAATGTATATTAGACAATAAATAGACTCTAATTTGATGTTTCAATAAAATGAAAAGATTTTTTTTTTATTTAAACATTATTCTTTTGAAATATTGAATATAAATATGAATGTTTTTATAAAATTTTCGAGTCATTATGATCAAATAACCATTTAAAATGCATAAGTGTTCATTCAGATGTCGCTACTTAATAACAAGAATTTTCAATTTTTGATTCATAAAAAAATACGAAAAGATCTAATGTCTTCTTTTCTAAGAAAATATTTTTCTGTTTTGAATTTTTTAAATATAATATATCGACTTACATATATGTATTTATTATACACGATCAAATCTTTCATCATAAAGACTTGACAGAATCTAGGAAGGGAATAAACTTAATTCTAAAAAATAATCGATGATTTGAGAATACAACTTTAATCTCAAGTCTGGTCACAATTGACATTTATCGAAAAAAGAAATCACCGAAAATTTTACATATGATTTTATCATTATTATACACATGTTATATTGCTCTTTATAATAATGGATTACTATATACCTATGATAGAATAGATTGAAATTAAAATAATCCCATACACAAAGTAACTAATCTTGATCCGATTGTAGTGCAAATGAACTTACTGAAATAGTTAAATCTATTTAACGAACACAATAGCTATGAAGGAATCATATTAATTCAAATGATAGAATTTATGACAATTTTATAGTAAGAACAAGGTCACGATAGTGGGAGTCATATAGATGAAGAAACAACAGAGATAATTAAGTATATATTGTATATAATCATAAATTAATTAGTTTCTGAATTCAAATATATAAATCTATCTAGCAGAATGAAATTATTTCTAGTCTTTTCTTTTTTAATCTCTTCAATACTTTCTGATATATAATCCATCATTAGTTATTAATTTTTCTTATGAGTCATAAAATCATATGAAGGATTGAAGAAGACAAAAAAAGCATGTTTATATGCTAGATACAATCGATCATCTAACCAAGATAAGCTTTTTTTTATTACGTGCAATGTTTGTTGAAAAAAAAATGAATGATGAAGCAAATGTTCTTGGTATTTCATGACTTCCTGACGAACGATTGACTCTTTTGTTTATACAAATGATTTAATCTTCTACAAAATCGAATAAGTCATATAGGATGTGCATAGAATTTTTTCTTGTCAAAATTTAAATAGAAGGCGAGTCAAAAAATCGTTTTTGTCGAAGAAAAATTTGAATATTTCCAACGAGTTATGAAAAAAGTATTGCAGTTTTCTCAATAAATCTTAGTTATTTATGGCTGAAACTTTCCGAGTACACTGAATAACAAGACATGCATACAATAGTATAAATTTGAGATACAACACACATAGTTTGAAGCATTAATCGGAAAAATTATACATATCGAACATTATTTTTATTGAGATCAAAGATAGTATTTTAAAATAGTTCTTTTAAATTTTTTTTATTGTGTATATAACTCATGAACACTCCTCTATCAGCGATTAAAAGATTCAATGCATTTGGTCCAGTTCTGTATATTAAAGAGTTAATGGGTTTAATGAAATAAAATATTAGATTGAATTAATTTTTATAAAACTCTGTTTTATTTTGTTCAAATTCAATATGAGAATATGTGGGTTTCTATGATTATTCATAAATTTCATTAAATAAATAAAAACGTCAAAATAACTTCATTTTAATGAATATATATCTAGATTTCGTCATTTCGATCACAATGAAATAGATAAAAATATTCTTAATATTAACGGTGATATACTATTAGGAAAAAAAATGTTTCATCGCATACTTGTATATTATAATTATTATCAATATTGAATAACTAATGAGAAAAAGATGAAAATAGATATTTTTTGTTGTTGAAAATTAATCTAAAGAATAATATACATTCATATCATTTTTGACAACAAATTGATGTTTTAATCTTTTTTTTTTTTTTTATTGTTAAAAGAAAAATTCAACTACTTATTTATTCATATCGTAATATGTACATAGAGAGTTCAGCAAAAAAAATATATCAGTTAACGTGTACGACACATTCCTCGTGCTTTATTTGTATATGAAACTTGATATGTTGTTGCCCACTATAGTAGAAAAGTAAAACTTAGATAAATATATCATTCGAAATTTTATTTTTAACAAACTGGATTATAATGTCCTCGAGTTATATTGGTTAAACCTTGATTGCCTGGTCGTGCTAATATATTTGTATTATATTTATTAAAACATTGAGGTAAACAAACAGATGATGTTGATAGAATACGATTGCTTGGTTGTTGTTGTTGTTGTTGTTGACGATACATTGATGAATTACACAATTGAGAATAGGATGATTTTGCTGAATGATAAGCATTCGTCATCATTGAATGTCGAGATGACATAGGACGTATTGAAGGACATCCCATACGAGTTTGTTGTTGATAGAAACAAGGTGGATTAGTACGAACGACACATGGATTGTTACTAGGAATTTCTTTATTATTATTATTATTTTTAATACCAATAGCAGCAAGTGCTTGTGGACTAAGTTGACATTTTATATGATCAGGCTGAAATTTTAAATTTATAATGATTGATTAAATTTTCAATTGAAAAGACACAAAAAAAAAGAATAAATAAATTTCAATACTAACTAAATTATGAAGTTGATCAACATAACATATTTCAGCATTTCCATTTGGTAGTGTATCATTCACAAATTGTTTTGGATCAACACAAGAAATACCTTCATTAATACATTGTGATTGAATTCTTGGTTCAAGTGCTTCATATTGAATAATAAGATTTTTTGGTGGTGGTATTTCATTAGTAGTAACTTTTTCAACAATACATGGTCGATCTTCAGGTTCTTCATAAGGAAGCCATTTTTCAAAAATAATTGAACGTGGTTTTGGTGGTGGTGTTGGTAAACGTTCGACAATAACTTGTCGTGGCGGTGGTGGTGGTGGAGGAACTTCACGTTCAATTATTGTTGGTTCTTGTAAAGCAGGCATCGGTGGTGGACATTCACGAATAATTAATGGTGGTGGTGTTGATGGTCGAGGAGGAATTTGTCGAATGACAATAGGGGGTTGTGGTGGTGGTTGTGGTGCACAACGTTCACTAAATAAATTATGATCTATGAATACAAAAACAAAAAAAAGAGGAAATATCAATATTATTCGAACCGGATAATAATTGGTGGTGGTACTGGAGGTCGTGGTCTACATATACAAAAAAAAAAACAAACAAACTATTTCAATAAATAAAATTTAAAAAAAGAAACGAATAATTACGGTTGTAAATGTCGAACAACAATTGATTGTTCATAACATTCCTCGAAACAATGATAAAAATGAAAAACAAAAAATTTTACAATTAATAATTTAATATTACTTGACAATCAGCTGGTTTTTTCATACATAATGGATCTGGATCACAATTGACGTTATCATTTATTGTTACAGGTGTATCAGTTATTACTTCAAGACAATCATTTGAAGTTATATTTGATGATATACCTGCTTTTTGAAGGATTTCATTAGCTAAATGACGATCACGTACAATTGTTTTTTGTCCAGTACATATATTTAAATTTGATTGAGAACAATTGAAACCATTTGAACCTGATATCATCGATCGTTGTGGACAATTATTACTTTGATCTATTATTGAATTTTTATTTAAATCCGTATTCGTTGTATTTGTTTTATCACAACCAATAAATTGATTTGAAGACCAACATCTATTAACTGGTGCTTGTTGTATATCATTATACATAGTTGATGTTGAAAGTGGTGAAGAAAATGTTTGTAATGATGCACTACCACGAGATGGACAATTTATTTTACAATTATTATATGAAGGTGTTCGAGCATTGTAAATAGCTGGTCCAGATGATGTACAATTAATTTGTGTAGATAAATTATTTGTAATTCCAGTATTACAATTATTTTTGTAAAGATTTGAATATTGAGTTGAACAATTTTCATTTATTTGAGGTACACAAGAACGTATTAATGGTGATTTACAAATAGATGAATTCATATTAGACATTGTTGTTATTCCATTATTAATAGCTGGTAATTTACAACGATCATAATCATATGTAGAATTTCTTGGTCGATAATTCTGTAAAAATTTGTTCGATCCACAGAAACTTCGATTTGACATATTATTTTTATCGATATAAAATCATTCCAATGAATATTGTTAATATTTTGATTTTGCAATCTTATGTTTTGCTATTGTTATATGATATAGAAATTTATTTTATACAACAGTTAGGCGCCATATTCAATTGTTTTTTTTTCAATATTGTAATGAAAAATGTATCGAAAAAAAAAGTTTACTATAGATCATTTCTTTGTATAATATTTTTTTCTTAAACTTTCAATTAATAATTTTATTTACAAATATGAAGTTATTCATGTAACCATTTTTAGACTTTAAACATATCCCTGAGCGTTTATAAGTTATGCAACTTAACGGGTTTGAATATGGGCAAAGTGTAATATTTTCAGGCGTGTGAACACGTATAAATTCGTCTATGTTGAAGATGAATTATGATGCGTTTTCGAGTTTTGCTGAGTTTAAATGCGGTTATGAGATAAACGCATTTACTTTTTTCCCAAAAAACAAAATTGAAAAATAACCATCATTTTGTGTCGGAATCGAACCGACGTACAATAGCGAGCTATGATGTAACATTCAAATCTTATCAGCAATAGAGTGGTAATTTTTCCAATAACAATCTGAATCAAGATTTAGAACTACGATAAGTCGAGTACAAACCAAACACAACTAGCTTTGAGTTATACACAGGTTGAACTTATTTCTATGTTCATGAATCACATCAAGAACACGTATAATATTACTTGTTAGAAGTTTCAGAATAGATATATTGATTTATCTTTACTTCGCGACTTAAATGTAAATAAGATATTTATTCTCATAAAATTGAGATAATATTTTCTTTATATTTATAAAACAAAGATAAAAAAGAAAAAAATTTATTTTTTAAAAAATAAAAATTACAAAATAAAGTAAAGATCTTCCTATGTGATAAACAAAAATATATAAATATATAGTATAACAGAATAAATGAACTGTTTTTATTAGTACTTCGTAGCATCTCAATATCTGATATTGTTAAAAACTGAGAACACCATAAGGAAACGATATATACATAAAAATTTTGTCAGTAGACTTTTTGGTAATTATGATATCATAATTTTTTGAGATATCTAGAAAAATCAAGTATTAGTTTTTTATTCAAAAAGCCTCGTTTTTTATTTCACTGTCTTCATTTTCGAAGTAATAAAAAAGGTTTTTATTGTATTTATCTTTAAGGTATAAATATAGAAGTTTTATTTTTATTCATTCTTTATTACAAATAACAATAAAGATAAGCCAACACGTCTATTTGAAAAAATTCTTGTAAAATTCAGATAAAATGAAATAGTTGAAAATAAAAGCCACATATTCATAGAATTTATTTTTTTTATCCAGGTAAGAGATGATGACATTTATAATAAAAGTTTTAAGAACATAATCTATTATGTGCGTATTTCGAAATGTTTTAGATTGTAATGTAAAGCGAGACATACAGTTTAATATTTTCAATAAGAGATGAATCAATAACAATCCAATATGATAGGATTACCCATTTAATATGATGAATCTATTAAATCAAATTCAATTTGATTAAATTTTAATGATAGAGATGCAGTCTGAATGTTAGAATCCGGTTCGGTTTCGACACACATAGTAATGATATAGTTATTTTTTGACGTTTTTTTGAGAATAAAGTAAACGTATTTATCTCATAACAGAATCGTCACGTAGAAAAGTCAAAAAATGTATATTAAGGTATTTTTAGCATGAACGAATATTGACATGTTTGATTTTTTTGAACGCGTTCAAACATATTAAATGACAATGCTTATAGCCTATGTATGAACAACATGATCAGAAAAAGAAGTATCATTGAGTTACTCTAATTTCAATAGAAATAGATAGCTTTTCACATAGAATCTACTACTCAGATCCTTATTATAAACTTAGATCAGTTTGTGTGATTCAGAATTACTACATATAGAAATAACGAAAACAAGATAATTATCATCGATTGAAAACTTAAAGAAATATTTGTCAAAACTATCCTTCTTGACATATGAATTATAACGAATCATTCATAGACATATGCTTCGGCTTCTTATTCTTATTCAACAAAGTTAATAGAAAGCTCATATGTTTATCCAAATGAACTATAAAAAAAAAAGTAACCTTCTTTTTGCATTCAGCTACTATCTTCTAAACTTAATATCATCACGCACAGTATTTCCTCCTATCACAATAACATACCAATGAAGATACAACCCATATAACTATATATTCAGCTGTGTTTCAAAAAAAGCAATGCATCCGAACGCTTTTCGGCAAAGTCAATATATTGGCAGGAGCATTTTTTTTTTGACTTTGTCAATTAGATAGTGTTTACTGGACGAGAGACAGCTTCTTTTAATCATTAAAAGTGATCAGAGGCATAAAATTCTTAGTAATAGACAATCTATTATCTTTTTGATATTAAATAATTGAAAGTTTTCGTTATTCTGTACATGAATTTTATTTAATTAATTTTATGTGAAAAAACAAACAAGCTTTCAAATTAAATTTATTTGATATGTGCATTTTCATTTCTATAATAAATGTGTATATTTATTAATATCTACATCTAATTGTTTGTATTTAATATAATTTGAAACCAAATTCCATCAAATTCATTTCTTCTACATATCTATAATAGAAAAACAAAATTAAAATTCAAAAAACAAAAAATATATATCTATATAAAGAAAAACTTATTAATTTACTTTGTCATTGAACTAAGGACTACAGGAAATTTTTCTCGTTGTTTTTGTTTAGAAACTTCTGGTGGTAGTGCTGAAAGATCTTCCCATTTAGTTTGTTGTCTTGGATGAACATAACCACCATATGGTACATAAGGTGAATTTAATTCAAGAGTATGTCGTAATTTTGGATTATCAAACCATTCTCCTTCACGTGATTTAAATATACTTGGTGAATCTTCTCTTGGTTTTGACCATATATTATTTGCTAATTGATCAGCATAAACAATATCAATAGGAGGACGTGTTAATGGTGATGATGTAGTACAACTATCATATGGTGTATTATGTGCAAAAGAATATCGAGCTAGAAATAGAAAATAATCAAAATCATAGAAATTTTGTGTTATTTTTGTTAGTCACATTGTTCTGAAAGAGATTCTGGATGTGCTGCTATATAAAGTGGATCTTCTAAACGTTTTTGTCGTAGAGTATATTCAATAGTATGAAGACCAAATTGATTTATTGTTCCGCTCATATTTGTAAATGTATGTTTTCTATATGTTTTTGTTAATATGAAACATTTCTTCTTTTTTTTTATTATTTTCTTGTTATTCTATTGTTCTATCCATTGAAAAACAAAAAATTAAATGGAATTTAGTGTGAATGACACAATGGAGAAAGGATTATTTTTTTAGAACAAAAAAAGTTGATAGAAAAGAATTGCATGTTTGTAGCAACATTATTTCCTATGAAAATGCATATGAATTCTTTGTTATATTCAATAGTAGTACTATGGTAGTTCACGAATATTTGTTTTATTTCGTTTGGTTCTTGATATTGCAGGCTACGTTTTGATAGGTATCATGAAAAACCACATGTTGTTTTTTTGTTATTGTATAAAGACGTAGTAGTTGATTTTTCTTGTTCTTTTTTTTCTTTCATTCATCATCTACGTCTGGCATATGATTCAGCACGATTTGTGCAAGTTATTTATATAACTACTCTCTCGTCGTTTTATTTGATACGTATAAGCTATTTTTATAGTATATATATATTTGAAGAAAAAGAAATTGCGTACGTTTTTATTTATAATTTTATTCAATATAAGAAAAAGGATTTTTATGTTAACGGTAAGTTGATTCAAGTATTTGAAAATGAATGAAAATGAATATTTATATTTAAGATTAAACACTTTTATCCGTCAGTTTCGACTATTTGTTTATGTCGAACTTTAAAATTATCTCCTCAATCAATTTATTTTCTATCGACTAAAGTTGATTCAACAACGAATGAAAATAAAAAACAAGAAACTCATGTACAACATCCAGCACTTGATACAAGATTTAATCAATATCGAATAGCTTATCGTTATCGACATGATATGGAACTTTTACGTGGTTATCTTGTTTTTCGAATATTTTCAATAAATTTTCTTGTTAATCATCAAGATAAAGTAAAATTTTTAAAGTAAAAATATAAATAATAAATTTCAATTTATAAAATTAATATAGATTGCTTATTGGGGTCGACGAATTCTTGGTAATTGGTTATTTAAAACTATATTTAAAATAACTGCATTTGGTCATTTTGTTGGTGGTGAAACTCCACAAGAAATAAAACCTGTTATTAAAAGATTACAACATCATCATGTCAAACCTATTTTAGACTATAGTGTAGAAAGTGATGATCACATTCCATTAGTTTCGTAAGATTATTGAATAATTTTTTTCCTTTGAAACTATTGATCAATACACCATAGGTCAAGTCAAGTTGATCATATGCATGATCAGAATGCAACTAAATTTATTGAATGTATTCATACATCACATGATGTTTGTGGTCCAGATAATTTAGTTGCTATAAAAGTAACTGCTCTAGTTCGACCAAATGTATTAAAAAAATTTAATACAATATTACAATCGATGAAAAATCATTCGTCATTACCACCATTATTTGAATTAATTAATCAACAACCAACAAATAATAAAGCAGTTGTTCTTCTTCAAGATTCTATTAATACACATTTAATAAACAATCAGGTAATTTGATGTAGATAAAAATTATTAATTAGAAAATTCTTTGTATATTTAATCGAAGAATAATTTTTTTTTTTTTTTTTTTTGTTCATACTTTTAGAATCAAAAATCTTCAAAGGTTACACTCGTGCCTGATGATTTAACAGAAATTTATAATCTTCTTATACGTTTAAATAATATAGCTCAAGTATAAAAAATAACGATTTGCTGTTTAATTTTATCTAAAACATATACTTTCTAGGCATGTCTTAAATATCAAATTTCGATTATGGTTGATGCTGAACAATCATATTTTCAAAATGCAATTAACTATCTTGCAACTGAATTACAACGATATTATAATAAATCAAATATACCTTATATTTATGGAACTTATCAATGTTATTTAAAAGTAAATGATTATTAAATTAAAAGTAAAAGATTTCTATTTATTTGTTTTATTATTATTCAAAATGATAAATAGGATACATTGGATTCTTTAAAACATGATCTTACTCTTGCAGAAAAATATAATTATATATTTGCAGCTAAACTTGTACGAGGTGCATATATGGAACAAGAAAATCGTTTAGCTCAAGAATATGGATATGAAAGTCCAATAAATCCAAGTTTTGAAATAACATCACAAATGTATCATACATGTCTTGATGAAGTATTAAAAAATACTCTTCAACGTCAATCTGATCAAATTAGAATTATGATTGCTTCACATAATGAAGATACTATTCGATATGCAATACAAAAGTAAGAATAAAATATTTTTTTTTATTTCTCGATGTAGATTTTAATTTAATTTAGAATGAAAGATTATAATATTCCTCATAATTCACCAACTGTTTCATTTGCATCACTTTATGGAATGAGTGATTATGTTGCTTTTGCTTTAGCTCATGCCGGTTATTTAACATATAAATATTTACCATATGGACCAATTGAAGTATTACAACCATATTTATTTCGACGTGCTCAAGAAAATCGAGCAATTTTTGCAAAAGCTGATAAAGATCGACGTTTTCATTTTAAAGCATTAAAAGATCGAATATTTAAATCTAAGCATTAACTGTTTTTTCTTCATTCAATTCTTTTTTTGATTATTACCTGTATTGTTGATATAACAAACTCTTCTTAATAAAATACATCTATGATGTATATGCACACACATCGTATTTACAATCAGATTTTGACTTTTCATAGAATATGACGGCATTTAAAATACAAGCTATGTTATCATGAAAAGCAATATTTACTTGTGATGCCTTGCTATACATTTACGAATGATGCAATCATATACTTTTTATCAAGGACAAAAAACAAGTAGACGATAGGTGTCTAAGTGTAGTCAATAGGAAAAAAAAACGAGTAGAATATATTCAAATATGTTATTGAAAATGATTAGGCAATATAAACTACAAAATGTGCAAACTACACAATGTTTCGTTCGTTTATTAGCATCAAATTCAAAAAACAATCATGAAAAAGTCAAGTTTGATTCAAGTGCTACTGCTTATGGACATAAATCAAAAAGTGAATTATTTCGTGGATGGTTTGTATTTAAATTATGTTCATATTCATCACTGGTCAATAATCTTTCTCAAGTAAATCAAAGCATAAATATCAAATTTATTTTATTTTCTAAATATATATATAGTTATTTAATATTTCACGTACTATTCTTGGTCAACGATTATTTGAATATATAATGCGTTCAACAATTTATGGACATTTTGTTGCAGGTACAAATAAAACTGAATTAAAACCAATTACAGAAAGATTACGTAAACATGGTGTTAAACTAATACTTGACTATTGCATGGAATCAGATATATCAAGCAATAATAATCAGTCTGTTATTTAAAAGATTAATTTTATATTTTTCTAATTTGAATATTTTGTGTTTTGTTATCGTCTTCATATCATCTAGACAAAAAATAAATTCATCAATATTGAATCCTTCAAATGAAAATATATATAATGAAAATTTGTTGAAAGCTATTAAAAATGTTCAAACAGCAGCTGAATTATATGGTTCATCGGCAATGATAGCAATGAAAATAACAGCATTTGTTCCACCGGATATTCTTCAAAAATTAAATCAAATTTTAGAAGAACAACAACCATCAACCAAACTTTCTATTCTTGAATTCATATCAAATACATCTACAGTAAATAATATTTATTTTTCTTAGTTTTAGTATTATGAGATATACTTTCTTCTAGATGAATAAAGATGAACTAACTGAAGTAAAACATCTCATACAACGAATAAATCGTATTATTCAAGTATTTTTTAAAAATCTTATTCAATTAAAATTTCTTTAAAAAATTATTTAGGAAGTAAAAAAACATAATGGAAGAATTTTTATTGATGCTGAACAATCATATTTTCAAACAGCTATTCATAGATTAGTACTTGAATTACAAGAACAATACAATCGAGATAATTTAATTGTTTATAATACATATCAATGTTATCGAAAAGTAAATAAATTAAATGGAAAATTTTAATTTATGAATCTTTTTCTTTTTTTATTTTGTTTCTTATATTAGACTACTTTGAATTTATTACAACAGGATTTAATACGATCAAAAACTAATAATTTTCATATTGGATTTAAACTTGTACGCGGTGCTTATATGGATCAAGTACTTATTTGATTATTTATTTTGTCTTTTATCTTTTAATGAGACAAAAATTAGTATATATATCTTAACTTTTAGGAACGAAAACGAGCTGCTGAAATGAAAATTATTGATCCAATTCATCCAAATTTTTTAGCTACAACAGAATCTTATCATCGTGCATTTGTTGAAACACTTGAAAATGCTAAAAATAATCCTAATAAAGTTCATATATTTGTTGCTAGTCATAATGAAAATACAGTTCAATTTGCACTTAAAACGTATATTTCTAATTCAAATCAAAAAAAGAAAAAACAATTTTTTTTGCTAATAAATTTCTTTTTCAGGATGGATTTAATGAATATTAAACGTGATGATGGTCTTGTTTCTTTTGCTACTTTATTTGGTATGTGTGATTATCTTACATTTCCGTTAGGTAAAGAATTTTTTTTTATTGCTAATTATTTATAAAATACATATCTGTTGTCTGGGATTTTTTTTTCTGTCTATATAGCTGCTGTTGGTTATGATGCTTATAAATTAACACCATATGGACCAATACATCGTCTTTTACCTTATTTAACTCGACGTGCACAAGAAAATCGAGCAATATTTGCTAAAGCTGAAAAAGATCGTCAATTACATTATAAAGCATTAAAAGAAAGAATTTTACATTAAATTAAATTTCATTTAATATTATGTATGTTTTCATATAAATTAAGAAGCAAATTATATAATAAATAAATGAGATTTATATGATTGATATCTGATGTAATTTTCCCATAGGAATCGATCGGTTCTCAGTTCAGATTACATGCGTTTTCAATAATTCCTAAGATTGAAACTATTCTACTAGAAAATTTTCAATATTCAAACAAATGAATGTTATACAACATAATAATTAATTTATTAAAAAGATAATTTTATTATAATTAAAATAAACAAAGAAAAAGAAATACTTATTCTTAAACAAAAAACAAAACTTAGATACAAATAGAAAAAAGTTCCATATACAAGAACTGTTCAAGAATAATGAATATATTAAGACTAGCTATCAAAAACTTAGATAAAATATACATAATGAAATAAAGAAAAAAAAACAAAAAAAAAAAAGCCTGATGAATTATTCGTTTATAATTGTTCGTTTTGAGGAAATATAGATTTTTCCATTGGTGGTTCTTGAGGAACAACTGAAAGAAAAAAAAGAAAAAGAAAACAATTCTTTTTTTTTTCATTATTTTTCTTTAATATATATTTACTTGAATAATTATCTTCTAAACGAATAGCTCCAGCTAGTTTTCCAATTCTATTTTGTTCTTTTCGAATTTTTTTATAATATAAAATTACTAAAGTAAATATTCCTACTAAAACAATAAAACTACCAATAGGTGAAATAATTGCAAGTATTTGTTTTGTTGATGGTGAAAAATCTGTTCGTGTTGAAAAACCTTGTCTATCAATAAATCTATTATCACTAAAGGCACCACGTTGTGATTGACTGAATTCTCTATTGATATAAATTTTAAAAAAGACAAAAGAACAAAAGATTATAAAATAATCTTTTAAGAATACGAACTGAGCATTGCAACAATATTGATAATTAGCAGGTCCACAACAAAATTGATCAAGTTGATTCATACCTGTATTTGCTGGTAATGGACATGAAAATATACCAAATACAAATCCACCAAAATTTTCATGATTTGAACAAACTGAACCACGACCTTGATGAGCTAACAATAAAATAAAGCATTTATATAATCATTTGTTTTTCGTTTTCTTTTTTTATATGATGAAGTTTCTTTACTTTCAAATTGACCAAAATTGAATGCTTTTTGACCTTTACTTGCATATTGTTGAGCTATTTTTTCAAGAAAAAGTGGTCCACCATCTTTTCGTGGTTGAATAATATTAGTTTGAGGACTTATTTGAAATAGGAAAAGAAAAATTATTAGAAAAGAAAAAAACACTTGATTTACTTAGTTGATGATGGTGGATTTTTTTGTACAGCTAACTTATTTTTATCTAATTCACTATCTCGATTTGATACCCAATTAATACGATTTGTACCAAACCATCCTAAAGGTTTTGCACCAGTAAATGGTGATGGTTGAAATGATGGATTATTATAAAATCCATGACTACGAACTGGTTCTACTTGTGGTTGAGATGCTATTATTGGAGGATTATTTTTAGTATTGAATTGTTGTAGATTATTTCGTTCATTAGATATGACTATATTCGGATTATTTAATGAATTTAATGGAACATTACTTAATGATATCGGTCCACCAAAGTTTTGTTGTGGAATACGTACATTAGGATTCGTACCATCAATTATTTGACGTCGATGACGATTTGCATTCGATTCTATTTATGATAGAGTATAAGTATAGTTCGTAATAATAAGATGTTTAGGTTATACTTGCCAATAATACAATAGATTATTAATAGTAATATAAATATTAGTTGAGAACAAGAGACGAAAGTCATAGTGTTCGACGTAGATATTCAATTTTTCTACCCCTCAGTTCTTTTTCTGTCGCTTTGTATGTCAAACAAAAAAAAATTGTATTCCGTTCTTTTTTTTTCTTTTCTACTCAATAGAATTTTTTTTCTTCATAAGACCATGACCTTTCTTTATACGATACAACTTACATTTCCTCGTTCAGTCTTCTATCGTTCTTGTCTTTTTCTCTTTTTATTTTTTTTTTACCTTCGATCAATTCATAAAGTTTCGTTCGTCGTTATTTCGCTGAGACCTTCTCTTCTATGCTGCCAACATCATCTCTTTATTTCATATCTAAATTCTTTTTTCCTTCTTCTCAATGATTATTCTCCACCATCCGTATATGGCTTAGAGGACGTTTATTTTTTTTCTTAGTCTCCTTCTCATTCTCAATATGGAGAAAAAAGACGAGAGTGCTTCAAAAGTACATGTAGTCTATTCTATAGTACATATGTAATCGAATAATGAACACATAAGTTGATGCATCAATTTATGAATATATATATATATATGCATGTACGCGTTAATAAAATATTCTGATGAAATGAAATTTGAGAAAAAACAGGTCATTTTAAATTGAGATATTTATGGTTAAGAAGTAACATTTGATGACATAGAGAATATGTTCGTTCGGTTTTAAATCTTTTTCTCCTGTGATTCTCATGCAGTGTATTTTGACATTGCAATAAATAGGTTTTATTTGAACAAAAATGTAAAAGACAAATAAGACATTGTTCTTCCTTGGATGTTTTACTGAGGCGCAGAATATTCCTCGTGCGCCCGCGCGCGGGGGAGAGGTGGAATTTTTTGAAAAATTGTCACTGGTAGTTTTCCAAAATTTTTCCAGTCTGCTAACAACTACTTCTCTCAACTGAAGGATAAACACTGGATTTTCTTCAAAAAAACAGAACAACATCGTCTATTCAAATTAGTTTCACCTACTTCAGTTGTTTTTAGCCGCTTGAGAAAAGAACAAGTAGAAAAAAATCCTATGTTGTACGAACAGTAACAACCAGAACAAAATGTTGCCATGTTTTTTTTTACTTATATTTTGTGTCAAATAAAGTTGGTCTGTGAGTAGCGAAGAAAAAATAGCTTTGGGAAAATTTTTGATTTTTTGGCAGATTCTGTACCTCTGACCCACACCCTAATTTCACCTTACAGAATTGGAAATAATATTATTCCAAGGCGGTATCACTACGATTTCAAATAGTGTAATAGGCTATGGAATTATGAAAATTTTTAAATTTTCGACACATAGTTGGATATGTTCCACGAGCAGCCAATCACTAAAACATAAGATTCTCAGGAAATGTTTTCGCCTTTGAGATTTTCTAGAGCTCTCTTCACTGATTATTTTGGTGAAAAAATAAATTAAATGTGATTAGTAAATAGCATACTAGAGTCAAAATACTCATTAACATTCTAGTTCCATCAGGTACAGTAGTTTGAGAGTGTCAGCACTTTGACTCTAACGTACTATTTATTGAACAAATTTCAATTTTTGTTTTTACTCAAAATGATCAACGAAAAGAGCTCTAGAAAATCTGAAAGGCAAAAACATTTCCTAAGAACCTTGTGTTTTAGTGATTGTCTATTCATGAAAGTAGGGTATGGATGTGGGTGTGGGTATCTCTTTTCAAACATCCATACTCACAGACCCACACCCACACCCTACACCAACACCTGCACCCCACACCAACACCCACACCCGATAATATATTCATGTAAGTTTTATCAGCTTGGGAGTTTTTCTACTAAAACTCCTAACTATACTACTTGCAATAGGAGAAAAATTTATCATATCAAAAAGCAATTGATAAGTATATCATCAGCACTTGTCAAAACCGGTCTTGCTAGCTTTTGATAGATTCTTATTTGAATCATCTATTCAAACACACCCACACCCTTCCACCAGACTTCCATGTCCAAATCTCCGCAGTCATGAGCAGGCAACGGGTTTTCCTAACCATTGTGGGTGCAAGAGCAAAGTTGAGTGGTAATTGTAGTGAATTTATTTAGCAAATCAAAAGCAAAAGGCTACATGTCCTTTCGTATTGTTTCGAATGTTTCTTTATATTCCAACAAATGTGGATGATAAGGAGGTAATTTCTCTTGTGCGATGACTATGGCTTCTTGAACATTTTTCATGGCTGCATCATATTCCCTTGTAGCTATATATAATTTTGACATACTGTGATAACCAACAGCTAAATCAGGATGATTTTTTGGTAGTTTATTTTTACGTATTTCAATTCCTTTTTCAAAATATTTTAATGCTGTTTCATAATCTTTCATCTCTCGATATGTTTCACCTAAGTTTATGTAGGTTGTTGCACAATCCACAGGTTTACATTCAGCATTTTCTTGAATGTCCAATGCTTTTCGATGATATTTAAGTGCCTTTTCATGATCACCAATTAATCGGTAAATATCGCCGATATTACTGTACGTTATAGCAACATCTGGATCATTTTCTGCTAATGTTTTTATATCTATTGCAAGACATTTCTCGAAGTATTCTAGTGCCTTTTGGTAATTCTTCATACTACGATATACTCTTCCAAACCAGCTGTAGGTAAAAGCAAAATCTTCATTCTCATCTTCAATTGCTTCCTGTTGGGTTTCATAACAACTTTGAAGAGCCCTCAGAGCAACTGTATAATTACCTATTTTCTCGCAACAGGCTGCGAAATTCCTGTAACTGAGAGCCAGATCAGAATGATTCACGGGGAACGCTATTTTTCGGATTTCAAGGGACTGCTCATAGGATGCAAGTGCCTGCGAGTAGTCGGCTATTTTATAATACGCTAGACCGATGTCGCTATATGATTCAGCGACGTCAGAATGATTCGTCCCGAAAGCTATTTTTCGAATTTCAAGTGCTCGTTTATGGAATTCAATTGCTTTCAGGTACTCGCCCATGCTATCATACACGTCTCCAATATCTTTATAGATAACAGCAACATCTGGATGATTCGGAATAAGAATCGATTTTCGGATTTCAAGTACTTGTTCGTAGAATTCAAGTGCTGTAGAGTACTGGTTCATGTTATAATAAGTGTTTCCGATACTGCTGTAGCACGTAGCCAACTCAGCATCATTTATTGGAAGATCTTTCTTACGAATTTCAAGTGATTGTTCGTAGGATTCAAGTGCTTTAGAGTACTGGCCCATCTTATAATAAACATGCCCGATATTGGTGTAGGATTTAGCCAAGTCGAGATGATTTGGAGGAAGAGCTATTTTACGGATTTCAAGGGCTCGTTCATATAAGTCCAGTGCTTTCGAGTACTCACTCATGCTATCATACACGGAGGCCATGTTGTTGTAGGAAACAGTCAAGTCGAGATGATTTGGAGGAAGAGCTGTTTTACGAATTTCAAGGGATTTTTCATAAGATTCAAGCGCTTTAGAGTACTCTCCTATCTTATCATACACAAAGCCGATATTGTTGTAGGAAACAGCCAAGTCTAGATGATTTGGAGGAAGAGCTGTTTTACGAATTTCAAGGGATTTTTCGTAGGATTCAAGTGCTTTCAAGGATTCATCCATGTTATCATATACATTCCCGATACTGTTATAGGAGGTAGCCAAGTCGGGATGATTCGGAGGAAGAGTTAGTTTAAGAATTTCAAGTGATCGTTCGAAGTATTCAAGTGCTTCTGAATATTTGTCCATATTATCGTACGCAAAACCGATATTGTTATAGAGCGTCACCAAGTCAGGATGATTAGCAGGAAGAGCTGTTTTACGAATCTCAAGAGATTTTTCGTAATATTCAAGCGCTTTCGAATACTGGCCCATCTGATAATACACATCCCCGATGGCGTTGAAGGTAGTACTCAAGTCTGGATGATTCGAAGCAAGAGCTATTTTGCGAATTTCAAGAGATCGTTCATAGAATTCAAGTGCTTTGGAATACTCGTTCGTACTAGAGTACACAAGGCCAATGTTACTGTAGATCTGCGCCAAATCTTCATGGTTCGGAGAAAGAGCTATTTTACTGATTTCAAGTGATCGTTCGTACGGATCAAGGGCTTTCGAGTACTCGTCCATGTGAGCGTACACATTCCCGATGTTCCTGTAGGCAATAGCCAAGTCGGGATGATTGGGAGGAAGAGCTATTTTACGGATTTCAAGCGATTGTTCAAGATGCTCAAGTGCTTTCGAGTACTGCTTCATGTGAGAATACGTAACAGCCAGATCTTGATAGGAACTAGCCAAGTCAGGATGATTGGGAGGTAGTGCTATTTTACGAACTTCAATCGATCGCTGGTTGAATTCAAGTGCTTTCGAAAACATGCCCATGCTATTATACACTGAAGCGATGTTATTGTAAGAAGAAACCAAGTCAGGATGATTTTGAGGCAAAACTATTTTCCTGATTTCAAGTGATCGTTGGTGGGATTCAAGTGCTTTCGGATACTCGCACATGTTATCATACGCAGTCCCAATGTTGTTATAGTAAGTAGCCAAGTCAGGATGATTTTGAGGAAGAGCGACTTTACAGATTTCTAGTGATTGTTGATAGGATTCAATAGCTTTCGAGTACTCTTTCATGTCATCATACACAGAACCGATGCTGGCGTAGGAAGTAGCCAAGTCAGGATGATTTGGAGGAAGAGCTATTTTCCGAATCTCAAGTGAACTCTGGTAATATTCAAGTGCCTTTGAGTACTCGCCCATCTTCGAATACACCAAACCGATATTGTTGTAGGATGTTGCCAAATTGGGATGATTCGGAGAAAGAGCTACTTTACAGATTTCATGTGATCGTTCATAAAATTCAAGTGCTTTCGCATACTCGCCCCTGCCACTGTAGATACCCCCAATTCCATGATAGGAGCTAGCCAAATCTATATGATCTGGAGGAAGATTTTGTTTTTTAATCTCCAGTGATTTTTCCTGGAATTCAAGTGCTTTGGAATACTCGCCCATGTTATCATACATAATACTTATGTAATTGTATAAAATAGCTCTCTCATTATCATCTGATGCTTCATCAAGTAGTATAGTACATAATTGTCGAGCTTTTTCAGGATACCCCATCTTCCACAGAAGTTTCGCCATTCTTCCCCAACCTCTTCCGCTGGTTTCTTCTCGCAGTCGCTCAGTAAGAAGGCTAAGTTGTTGATCGTCATTTTCACTCGTAAGCGTGAGTTCTACTTGCTTAATTATCATTTCACTTTCATGAATTTCTAGGATCTTGTTTACGCGAAAAACCGTATGTGTAGAAAATAGAGTTTCGTCCTCCTTCTTGTAGAAACTAATATCCTTGATGAAAGCAAATACTGTGGATGTGGACACTGACGGATCTATTGTCATTATGAAAAGAACTCCAATTTTATTTTTGTCATTTGACTTGAGGCCTCTGTCAATGAACTCAATGGCAACATTTCGTTGCTCACTTGTGGATAAGAAGTTATTGAACGAAATGATTCCGTTTTGTTTAATTTTGGTTTTAAATTCCGCTTTCGTCATTGTTTTTCCTCGGTAGACTGTAAGTCGTTTTTCATTATTTAATTGGTTTGAATACAATTCCTCGATGTTTTGATGAAGGTCGTGTATAAAGAAAGCCATTTTGAGCAATGTTTCCATTTGTAGAGTACCTAGAGATTTGTTAAGCATGTTGTAGGTAAAGCACTCCCGAGTGTACCACCATACAGGCTTGTCATCAATATTTCCTTGATAATCTCGAGTGAATTCATCGATTATTTCTAATTGTTCATCGTTGCCGGCGTATTTTGGTCGAACATACTCAACCAGATCGTGAATTTCTTTGTTTTGATCGAAGTCTATTTCAAGTATAATTTCTTTTAATAGTTGTGTATACATAAATGTAGGTTCAATTTGATCTAATGATGATGCACTCGTAATTTGTACAGAATCTTCGTCACATTCACGTGCTGATGCACGAACAGAATCGCAAAGTGGTGTAATTTCTGTATAGATGCCTTTTACTTTTGACCAATGTTTTGCCCATTCTTCGTATTTTTCACGTTTTTGGCAAAACAAATAAATTGAATAGATTTGCGGCATAGAATCATGAACACGTGGTACAACTGCTTCACATAGTGCACCAGAAATGACAAGAAATGCCTTTTCGTTTTCAAACTGTGATAGATAGTTCACACATTCCTCTGTATCTTGAAATGTTTCAATTGTATTCACGGTACGCTGCAGATGTTTTATAGAATGTTGATAATCCTTGCCTGATCTGTCGACATTACTATCGAGCCAAACTAAAAAGAAGTTTTGAATGACGTCATTGATATTGGCTCGAGTACGACGATAACTATCATTTGGAATGGGCTTTGTGTCCGGTTGATGCTGATTTGAATTAGGGGACGGTGATAATGATTCCACGTGTTTGTTCGAACCACGGTAAGCATTGCTTGTAGCACTAGTTGTAGTTGATGATGCATTACAGCCCATGGTAGTTGCTTTTATTAGTGCATCGAGTTCATCTTCAGAGAAGAAACAAATGAATGTTTAAATGAAACTTTTCTTTGACAGTGCAAAGGAACAATAAATTTTCCCTTGGTCATCTACCGAAGCAGTTTTTTTAACTATCGCTTAATGACGCTGTCTAGCTCCTTTCACAGAAAATAGATACTGTTGATCTTACGATTACCAAGCTAGTGTTTGCTCTTGCTTTCAGATGATCTGAAACTCTAAGAAAACAAATTGCATTAAATGTAAAGAAGCACATTCTTTACATTAATGACACAAGTTCTTGTAGTGAATCAATAA
Organism: Rotaria sordida; assembly: GCA_905250125.1. NCBI lineage: Eukaryota > Metazoa > Rotifera > Eurotatoria > Philodinida > Philodinidae > Rotaria > Rotaria sordida. The sequence continues at coordinate 232 of CAJNOL010002138.1, read as the reverse complement.
TGTAGATAGAATTCGATGATTTTTCGAAGACTGTAGCATAACTTACAGCAAAAAACACGTTGATCGGACAATTTGTTGCAAGACAACGTCAGGTGTGATATGGATGTGGAAACAAAAGTGATGAAGTGTAGGGGTGCCGGTGAGGGTGTAAATGAAGTTTCGTATGAGATTCGTTATGGAATTATCTTGTTTAAAGGATCATATATAAGTTTAATGCAATTTACTCAGTCCA
>CAJNOL010002137.1:0-37026 GCA_905250125.1 Rotaria sordida | reverse complement strand
AGAATGATTATTTGAAATTATACAAAGAAACAATGGTTTGTGTTTTAGAACCTTGCTGCTATCTTCTTTGCTTGTTTTGCTATTAAAGTTAAGCTTTTAATTATTAATTTTCCAAAATAGACATAAGAATTGAGTGATGTAGAAAGAAAATCTTTTCAAAACAGTCGATCCACTAGGTTAGCTTGTTTTGCTTTTGAAGTGCTCGAACCACGTATTAGAACATGATTCTGAACTAATAAAATCTCTAATGTTGATCTTTTCAATAAAAATATTTTGTTTTTCTATATATATTGATTTTCTTGTTATCATCATTATCTTTAAATTGATTATTGAATGAATCGTTGTTATCGATAATCAAACCGACTATAAAATTTGAATGATAATCTATAAGAAAATAATATTTTATCTCCTTGAAATTTAATGTGACAATCAATAAATGATTTAATATACCTGTCATCTCAAATGATACTTATTCGTTTTAGTGTGTTATTCGCGCTGATGCATTATGGAATTCGACATTATACGAAACTGCTTTCTTTGATCCATGTAAGTTTTATTCTAATTGATGTTTTTCTTTTTAATTTACTATTGTCTTGTATATATTTAGATATTGTATTTACTAACTCTAATATTATTCATATGTTACCAACTCCTATCGTTATAAAAAATTATCGAACAGATCGTGATACTACTCCTAATCAAAATAGTACTTAATTATCACAATAATAATCTTATATATATATTAAATTTATTTTTAGATGATGAATCAAAATGGGTTTATCATCGTCGTTTTTTTCTACTTGATCGAATTTCTGGTGTTACAACTACTAATGGTATATAAATATATATTTATAAATTATTATTTTTTTTTATTTAATATGAAATTTTTTTACTTTAGAGTTAAGAAGCATTCATTATGCAAAATCAATAAGAATTTTAAATACATTAACAAATGATGGTACATATATTCAACCACCAGTAATTATTATAGAATACAATGAAATAACTTTATCTGATATAAGCAAAGGAACTCTTGTAGAGGTAAGAATTAAATTTCTACATGTATTATGTATTGAATAATATAAAACTCATCATCGATAAATATTTAATGAAATGAAAAATCATATGAAAATATATAATTTTATGTATAGATTAGAATTCTTTTTGCTGTCTTTTATCTGAATAGATTACATTTGAAACTGAATATCGAATGAATCTTGACCCACATATTCGTGATATTTGGATAGCAATTGGTGTTTTATCTGGTTTGGGTATAATACTTGCATTTATTCGAACAAGTATTTGGCATTCAAGAGGTGGAAAACACATAATTGACTTAGCAGTAGGATAACTAATTTAATTAATATTTCAATTTTTATTTCTATTTGATAAGATTATTGGTAAATTCTTACTTTTTATAATTAATATAATTGGAACAATTTTTTTCATTGTTATGGCCGGTGTATCACTTTGGTGGTTAATATTTTTTAAAGTAAAATATCAATGTAATCTATAATTAATATTGAATTTTTCTTTCTAGAGACAAGGTTCAGCTTTTCTTGTTATACCAACAAGTATTCAACAATCTTCATTTACAGTACTTGTTGTTATTGCATTTATACTTAAAACAATAGATATTCTTCATTTAATTATTCGTCAATCGAATATTGATATATTTTTTATAGATTGGGAAAAACCACAAACAAGTTTGAAGAATTTTTTTTTTGTTTTTGAAAAATCTTCGAAATTTTAATTATGATTAAAAATATATTTTATAGGTGATATAACTGATGTTTCAGTTTGGCGATCATATTTTGTAGCAAATGAATGGAATGAACTTCAAACATTTCGACGTGTTACAGTGACATTTCAAATAATATCTGTTTTATTTTTTTTGAAAGTAATCAAAGTTTTTTTGTTTTATTAGAGAATTATTTTAATCGAAAAATTTTCTTTAGGTAATTAACTTAGAAAATATAGCTACAGCTCAACCAGGAATAAATCTTTTCCCGTCTTCCTCTGATTATAATGCAAGTTATAATGGTATTTTACGTGTTGGTATTGCTTTTTCAATGTGGCTTGCTACTGGTAAAGATATGTTTTTGTTTCAATATTTTTAATAATTTGATTTTATTGTAGCTGTTGTTCAATATTTAATTTATGTAATTTTTTATCAACGTTTTGTTGAAGATAAAATAATTAATTTTGTGGATTTATGTTCAACCTCAAATATAAGTGTATTTATACTTATGGATAATCAATATGGTTATTATATTCATGGTCGATCACCACATGGAATAACAGATGTTAATATAAAAGATATGACGATGAATTTGGAACGTGAATCACAAGGAACGGCTGGTAGAAGAGGTTTAGAACCGAATTCTGATGATCAAATATTTATTATTAAAGTTGATCGAGCATTTCGATTTCAATATGAAATTTTACTTCAAAATTATCAAGTAAAAAATAAATGATTAATATAAATTCAATTTTTCTTTCTTTTAGAATCGAATTCTTACACGTTTAAATAAAAAAATTGAAGAACGTGAAGCCAATATTTTATTAGCATCATATCGTGGTTTAAATGAATTTTTATGTGCCTTTATTAATCGTTCATTACCAACATATACTTATGTTATACGGCCTCGTTGGCTACTAGAAAAAATTCTTAATTGTGAATTTCGTAATACTCGTACATCTGCATCATTAGATCAAACAGAAAGTATATTCTATATTGGTAAGCGAAAAAGAAAACAAAACAAAAAAATAGAAAAGAAATTATATTTTTCTTTTTCTAAAAGATCCTGATAGAAATTTTACTAAAGCAATTTTTGCTGGTTATGAAAATTCATTATTTATTTGGAATATGGCAACATTTCTTTTTATTGATTATTTCGCATTCAATTATGTTTTAGCTGCTATTATTACTTATTTACTTAATTTGGTAAGATTCATTTTTTTTTTGTATGAACAATTGAACTATTCTTTCATTGTTTTTTTTATTAAATCGTTGATAGATTGCTACTCAAATACGTCAATCATTAGGTCATCAAAATTTAGCGAATAAAACATTAATTCCAAAGAATTTTCTTATTTAAATATGTGATAACATCATGAATTGTTTGTTTGTTTGTTTGTTTGTTTGTTTTTTACTAACATGTTTTTCTTTATCTGTTTTTATAGCCATGACCAAAGAATAAAAGGATGTTTTTTTCTTCTATCTTAGAATTTGAACGAACATATCTGTATGATATGTTGATTATGTTTGAGTTGAATGAAAGATGATAATAATTTTAATTTAAACCTTTTTAAAACTCAACGAGAAATATTCAAAAGTAACGTTTCTCGACAGTTGATTCTCACTTAGCCTTAGACTAGCGGAGTAACCATATGGATTTAGTTGCATGTAAATCTAAACATGCATTAATGAAAATGGACGGTGCACCACTATTACAAAGTATAGTAAATGATTCTCCTAGCTATCTGTATTTATGAATATTAATATACAGTAAAACATATTTATTTAAATGTAACTTTATTGCATTAAGAAGAAAAACTTGCTACATATGAAACACAAACTGAAAACGAATCGCACTGAACTCAAACATAGTCAAACGTTAAATGAAAAATAATTGATTGAACTATAATCAATTTTGTAAAAATATAATGTAGTCGGCGAAAATAAAGTTTGACGTGCTTAATTTAATCTCCACAGAGTACAACCTTTTGTCTATTCATAACAGTTATACTAATTGTGTTCATAACAATCGATCATTTAATAATCATCCCGTTTCGGTGATCACTTTTTCTTCCTTTTGACAGACCGCAACCTAACAATTAAAGGTGTGGGTGAACGAGTGCATGCATGGAGAGAGGATCACAGCATCATTCGCACCTACACTCTTTTTCATTTACAATACATTAGATGATCAAAAAAAATGGTTACCTATTTAACCACGTTCTTCATTTGTATATAAGTCATACCATTGATTAACTTCAATCGTTGTGATTTGTAACCTCGTTGACAGATGTTGGTACCATACTTACGATATAATTGTAATGTTACAGGCAGGCAGATAAACACAGTTGAATTTCTATTCCTAGAGCCTAGCCTTATAGGCTAGTTATTCATTTTGAATTGTAAACTTACGTTCGATTTTGTTTTTTTGTTACAATGATTAATGTATAATAATCCCAAGTTTAGATCATAACAATAGCCACCCGTATACTAGAGCCCATCGGATCCAAAAATTTTTGGATTCGGATCCGATTGATTAAAGTTTGTTGGATCCATTCAATAAAAGTTTTTTGAACCCGAACCAGATCGATCAAAATTGTTGGATTCGGACCTAGTTGATTGATCTTTTGCGGGTAGAGCCCATCGGGTTCAAGAATTTATGGACCCAGATCCGATGGGTTCTATCATGTACTGTCTATAATCCATACTTAACTGTCAAGAAACGAAGCACATCTTTCATATAGTTCTGTAAATCTTCCTAATACCTACACACTTATAAATTTAACAAATAAAGAAATTCTATTAGAGTCTTAGATATTATATAATATAAATTTAGTTAGTTCGTTACTCGAAAGTTTTTTCAATTATTTCAATCAATCCGTTATATTACATATGACTTTGATTCAACTATTCATTACTTCTGTTGATTTTGGTCTAGAAGAGATAACTCACACACACAATGGAAGAAGTTCTTGATGATATAGATTTTAGTTTTAGTTTTAGTTTTAGTTTTAGTTTTAAAAGAATTAAAATAAAATTGAATTTTAGTCCTGCAAAAACAAAACCGAATATAACTGTTCATTTGTGTCATTGTATGATTTATTTAGGATAGAGATTAAGCTACCTATGACATTGTGCAAATATTATTTTGCATCGACATATACAAAGCAAGTGTGGTATAAATAATCACAAACAAAGAAAAACATTTTTCTGAATTGTATCTCATTTTCGATAGTTTACGAATGATATATTATCAATCTGATGTGGTTCAAAAAGTAATTTTTATCATATTTATCTTATTATGTTTTCAACGATTTGAAACTCATGCAGTTACAACTAACATTGACGATATCTCTAATGATTTTGAACATATTCGTGTGCAACAACATATGCCTGGTTTGTCTGCATTAGCCTTGGGAAATGATAAAATTCTAGGACAAGGTGCAAATGGGTATCGTCGACAAGATTATCTTTCTCCTCTTCTAATATCTGATCCTGTTAATATTGGTTCATATTCGAAATGGATGACAGTTACGTTAGCTGGTCGTCTAGTCGATCGAAAACAACTGTCATGGTCTACTCAAATTCATGAATGTTTTCCAAATTATAATACTTTCAATAGTGCTTTTCGAAATGTTACTGTAGAACAATTATTAGCACATTGTGCTGGTATTCAAAAGACGACAACATTTTTTAATCATTATGATTTAGTTTTTATTTATCAACAAGGTAATATTAGTCAGATTCATCGATAGATTGTTGAAACTGTTCTAAAAGATACACCTGAAGTAAAACCTGGTGAATATCTGTATTCTTATCAAGGTTATATAGTTGTGTAGCTCTTATGATGGAATATATAACGGGTCAAGAATGGGAATCATTAATTCATGAACATATTTTTATTCCATTACAAATTACTAGTGCTAGAATTGGTCCAGTTTATGATGAAAATCTTCTTCCTAAAGCACCTATCGGTCATGAGTTACCTGTTAATTCTACAAAACCTATTCTACGTTCAATGCTTACTCCACATATACTTCATGTTGAATATGCATTATCAGCTCCTTTCGGTTTCGTTGCTTGCACACTTCATGATTGGACTAAATTTTTATATGCACACATAATAGGTAAAACTACTGGGTATTTAAGTAAAGATACAGCAGCTAAATTGAAACGTCCTTACATAAGTGTTGACGGTGATGGTCTCGGAGTTGTTGTATACAATCGTGCATAGGCGTTACCTGGTTAAGCATTAGTACATGATGGAGATGCTTTTGGACATAGTACAGTATTTTTGATAGCACCTACTAAAGATCTAATTTTTGTTGCTTTCACGAACAGTCGTTCAGATGCGGGTTATGCTCCAAAAGCTCTAGATGGAGCTATTGATGTTTTTCGAGCAAAATGTATTAATAGTACAAGGGAAAGCAAATTAGTAGATCATGATTTTGTCGATCTTAATCGTTTGTGAACATCTCCTCATATTTTTATCCATTAATGGTTTTTGATGTAATCGTTTAGGTTTTCGTAAATATCTTCATCAAAACGTATTGATTTCCAGAACAGATTCTTCAGTTTTTTTTAGATGTGTCTACTATAAATATATGGTTCAGAGCATTATTTTTCTCACTTGTTACTGTACAAAGCTGTAAATATCGATCATCAGAAGAATTGATATCTCATAAAAAACGAATAATCGTTTTCACAATTTATTATACAACGGTTTATCGTACGAGATATTTACAGTTTACAGTAACGAGTTCCTTTCGTGTTGCTGTTATCAGAAATTTGAATTGCCGACGTTTCGATCAGCCAAGAGAGCGCTGTGGATTTATTGTTTAATTATGTTTTATCAACTGTTCATACAGCTAAATCAGCTTGTCATCGTTGTAATTATCTTGATGACAGAAATTTGCCTTTTTCAGTGACTTTCTCTAAGATAATACAGTGTCCTATTGAAGATTGACAAATGAATGATATAGATTCGATTATCAAATTTCATCCTAATGTTTGGATCAGCATTTTTTGACTTTTTGTTTTCGAAATTATCGCGACCGAAAATGATAATTTTGGATGTGTACGTCTAGTAAGTGGAAAAAATGAAAACTCCTAAAGAACTACTTAAATGTGGTGCGAGGCGATCTCAAATTTTGGAAATGATGTTTCAATTAACATAAGAACGATAAACAATTTCACCTAGAATTGATCTCGTTCTATCCAAGGTTTTCATTATCGGCCTTGTTCGTAATAACAACTAGTTAGAGACTAACTCACCACTCTTAATTTAAAGTGCGAAGCACTTTATAGTATCGCGTCGTGAGTTTTCTTTATTTCTTTATTAATGCGGTGCGAAGCACAGCATTTATGTAGTCCTGAGCGAGTTTATTTTTTTTTCTTTTTTTTATGGTGCGAAGCACTTTATAGTATCGTGTCGCAGGTTTTCTTTATTTCTTTGTTTAAGGTGCGAAGCATTTTATAGTATCGCGTCGCAAGTTTTTATTTCTTTATTTCTGTATATTTAGCTAGACCACACGCAAATATTTTTTATATTTTGTGACGCACTAATCTTGAGAACCGAGAGTCAGAAAATTCTCGTTCCAAGTATGAGATGATAGTATCGAGATCGAACCGAAACCTCCATGATTTCAATTTTTCTCATAATATTTCGTTCACATATGAGTAGTGTCCAAAAAAGATGAATTTTTAAGGACTTTAATTTTTTTCCAGCTTCGAGATAATTGAAAAAAAAGTTAGGCGCTATTCTCTTTGTTCAAATATGAAACAGCTGTCAGTACAGCTGACAATAGATGATGAATCATATCGATAATTAAACAATGACTCGACCGTGTTATTTAGAGAAATGTCGACAAGCTTTCATAGAGTTCTCGCAGCGATAAACTCTACAATGGCTACTTTTCAATTTGTACCAGACTTTGATCAGCCGATACATCAAACTACAACTTCTAGCGGTTATAACGATCGATAGAAACTTCTATTTCTCTGAAAAAGAAATCCTTCGAAGACAAACATCATTCGACTTTGAATCTGTAATCGATTTTTTGTTTTGCTTGAAAAACTGAATATTCGATATAGTCGATATTCGTGCTTCGCACTTTATCTCACATTCTCGACGAAGTCTAGATGCCATCTAGTTACATTGGAGAAAAGACGGAGGTCAAAATCGCCCTTTTGCAAAACTTACTGAAGATGAACGAGAACTTCTATTGAAGATTCAAAAATGTTTGTGTCATCTCGAGACATTGATATCTCTGACAAATTTCGAACGAACTTCTAGTAACTTGCCGCTCCGTAGATCATCGCGGCACAATGCCTAGATTTTGTTACAGTCAGAAAAATTCATAAGGAATCAAAATTCTGGATATATATTTTAAATCGAAATAAATTATTTTTTTTTTCTTTTTTCATTCTATTTAGGATATACGTAGGCTTAATTTATTCATTGAAATCTTCCATCAATGTAAGTTCAAGCAAATATATCATGCAATTTGATCATGTTGAAGATTGTTTGCTTTATTTGTTCGAATCAAGTAGTATTTTTTTTCATTCATCATTGATATCTCATATTTCATAATGATGTTCTCTTTTTCTTATTTTAAAAGATTCTGATCACACCTACACAACTTTCATCGATTATCAAAGTTAATTATAAAATACCAACAAATTCTTTTACATTTATTTTTGTTATTCAATTTCAATGTAAGAGCTCTTTCTTTGTCAATACCATAGGTGAATATATATTTAGTTATTGAATGACAAGAAAATTTACTATATGTTCTTCTTTTTACAATGCAATATATATATATATATGAGTTTTTTTTGTCCCACTCATTTATAAACATTTAATAAACATTGCATTGAGAAATTTTTGTAAAAGATTGAACGTAACAAATTCATATCATTTATGATCTATAGAAGAGGTCAAAATTGTCTACAACAGTTTAAATAACTAGTTGCTATCACTACTATCAACAAGTTGATTGAAGACAAAAAGAATGAGGAGAAGAAGAAGAAGAAGAAGAATGTGAGTCAGAAAGAGTTCTTATCGATTATGTGTGTTTAGTATTGCTCTTGTCAAGTATGCACATATCCATCTCACTTTCTCATTTTACCATCACGCTTTCTTTTTTTCTGTTTGATTCTTCATCAGACAGACATATGCTCATAAATAACTAATAGAAAACGTTTTAGTATCAAATGGATGTGGAAATTCAACATCGTAATACTCTCATTTCTTTTGGAGCTTTATCGGGTGCAGGACTTATTCTTGCTTTCATAAGAACATGGAAATGGTTTTCAAGATCTGGAAGAGATATAATCGATTTACCAGTAAGAATTTATTATTATTCTATTGAAATAAATCTATTATTTTAATAGACAATCGGTAAATTTATCTTGTATATATTTGGAATAATTGGTACTGTTCTTTTACTTGTTACAGCTGGTGTTTCAATTTATTGTCTTATTGTTTTTAAAGTTAAATTAAATTGTATTACCTATCAATTAATATTATATTACTTTTTTTGTTTTTTAGCGTCAATACGATGATAGTTTTCTAACAAATATAAGTGCATTGGAAAATTTATTAAGAATTTTTCTGATTGTTGCATTTATATTAAAAACAATCGATATTATTCATTTAATTATACGACAATCAACAATAGATATATTTTTTATGGATTGGGAAAGACCAAAAGCAGGTTAATGGGTATATTTTTAATTATTTATATATATATATATATAATTTTAAATTATTAAATATGAATAATTTAAAAATAAAAATGATTGTTAATTGAGTTTAGATAATCGTAATAGTGTATCAGTTTGGCGAACATATTTCGCAGCAAATGAATTAAATGAAATACAAACATTTCGTCGTATAAATGTTTCATTTCAACTTTTTCTTGTTTTACTTGTTCTTAAAGTAAATTTTTTTTTTTTCGTTTTTAATATTGTTTTTAAAAAAACTCATTTTATAGGTGATCAATCTTGAAAATATTGCTTGTGCTCAAATTGAGATTAGTGTATTTTCAACTAACGTTTGTAATCGTGAATATGTTCTAATTTTTCGTACTGCTATTGGTTTTTTAACATTACTTGGAACAGGTATGGATTTGTTTTCTTTTTTTTTGTTCTATGTTCGGATATTGACTGATTTGTTATTTTAGCTATTATTCAATATTTAGTTTATACAATTTTTTATCAACGTTTTATTGAAGATAAAATAATTAATTTTATTGATTTATGTGCTGTATCAAATATAAGTGTATTTATTCTTGATGGAAATTATCATGGATATTATATTCATGGTCGATCACCACATGGTATGACTGATGTTAATATGAAAGAAATACTTAGAAATTTATATCGTGAAGAAAATCGAATGAGTGGTACAAGAGGTTTACAAAATAATTCCGATGAACAAATATTTATTGTGAAAATTAATAGACAATTTCGAAGAAAATATGCATCATTATTTCAAAATTATTATGTAAGAAATATTTTCTATTGAAATCTTTCAATAGTTTAGAAAAAAAGATCTATGAAAGTGTAGATTGATATCATAATAATGACATGGAAAGTTTTAAAAAAATAGATATTTTTTGAGCGTGTATATTCAATTCTATTAGATTAGAGTTTTTTTTCTTTTTGGCTTTTGTTGACAATGAAACTACTAAATCAATCTCATTGTGATTGAATTACTATTACTGACAACGATATTCTTTTCTCTTTATCTTGAACATTTGACTCTAGTTCTGATTCATATATATTAAAGTTGGAGTTATTGATATGTTTATTTTATCGTGTTAGTCTGCAATAAGACAGCTGACTGCAACTCAACAAATTTGATAAGCAATTAAGAATCACTTAAGAGAGAATCGTCTGAAGTGTGTCATCGCTTCTGAGTATATATTTTGGGAATATATAATCTTAAGTCCTCTCAAAAAAAGTCGTTTTTCTTCAGGATCATCGAAATTGAGATAAATTCATGAAGAAATAATCCGTCATTTGCTCTTTCATACACGATAAAAATTTTTATTCGACACCTCTTTTTTTCAAAAGTTTTGGAAGATTTTCGTTACCCCCTATTCGAAAAACAAGTCGTTTTTACAAAAAACTGAAAATCACTTTTCGTTTTTCTCAGAACGTGGATTCAACGACGTAGTGCCAAGCAGAACTCTCTCATAGTAAAAGATAAAATCAAATGTATAAAATGAAGACCTACAAAGAAATCTTGGAGATAAGATCGAACTATTTTTGACTCTTGTTTGGTAAATATCTCTGTCAAACATCATGATATAGAACTGAAAATTTTACCATAGCCATCACTCACCAGTTCCAACATATTCTGAAAGTTTCATACAATTTGGATGTTCCTGGCCTGAGATCAATTTTTGAGAAGCGCCTTAAATGTACATCCCCTCTTTTCTGACTCTTGACGAGAATACAATCGATCGAGTTCGTATTTTTATCACAGTTGGATTATCGTAAATGATAGGACCTATGTTTGAGAAAAAAGTTTTATAAGCAGATCTTCAAAAACCATCGGCTTGAACTTTGTCCGATCTGTCTGAGGCTTAGATCACAGATACTTAGAAGTATTCTCTACAAGTGCAATTAGCCATTTTCGTTTTCGAGAGCTCCTGAATGCCACTACTTTGATTTTAGGTCCGAACCTTTACGTATTTCTCTCAGAAAAAAATAATAAAGTCAGATTTTTGAAAGTTTTCAGTCCGATCGGTGAAAGTTACGCGGAGTTCGTAAGCGGGCGCCATGTGGTCCTATGAAAAATCAGGATTTTTCCAAAAAACCGCAAAAGCCTGGTTTAAAATTTTTTTCCTTGAATAAGTGTCTCCTTATTTTAAGCGTTTCGCCTGTGGTAAAAGTTTCATGTGGATTTCTTGTAGTCTCTTCGATAACCAGAAATGGCCAAAAACGAAAGGAAGTATTCTTAAAAGAGATTGAGTTCATTGACCTTCTCTATAGAATGACAACAGTTTTACTGAGTTTTCGGCATAAAACATAGGGATTTTTACTTGAAATTTTGTCTATTAGTAGGTCGCTTCATTTTAAGAATATTCAAAAACTTTCAATTTTTCTCATTATTTCTGCAATCGTTTCGGCTGATACTTGTAGGACATTCTTAAAATTCTGGAACCTATTAACAGACAAAATTTCACTTCAAAAATCTTTTTGTTCAGTTTTTCTGCCAATATTTCATTCTATTGTAAAAAAAAATGCAAGAAAACTATTAAAACTCTATAGAACATATCATTTTCATTTGTTTAGAATTTTAATGGGCCACGAAAAATGCGAGAAGATTTTGAACGTTATACAAATATACTTCTTCAATCTTATCAAGATTTAAATATTTTTTTATGTGGATTTATTGATCATTCATTACCTTCACATGAATATGTAATTCGTAATCGATTTTTTCTTGAAAAAATTCTTAATTATGAATTTCGTGCTCCACCAAAATCTAATTTTGAAGGACAAATAGATAATTTATTATTTGTTGGTAAAATATTTTATAATTTAAAAATCAAAAATTAAAATATTTTTCTTTTATAAGATAATGAAAAAAATTTTACAAATATATTCTTTTATGGTGAAGAAAGTACTTTATTTATTTGGAATATAATTACATTTCTCTTTATTGATATTCTTGCTAGAAATTATGTGTTAGCAGCTATTATTACTTATATAGTCAATTCAGTAAGTATTCTTTTTAGTTTTCTATAAATAAATTACAAAAAAAAAAAAAAACATTTTAAATATAGATTTTTGTTGGCATACGTGATTCATTTGGTCGAAAGAATTTATCTAAAAAAACATTAATTCCAAAGAACTTTTTGATTTAATACAACAGTTATCAAAGTTATTTGATCAGATTTATTTTCAATTTTTTTTTCTACTATCATAAATTCTACAAAGAATTCGAATAGTCATTTTTATCTAAGATTTATAGTAGTAGGAAAAAAATTGAAAATAAAACTAGTTAAATAATATTATAAACTATTGTATATAATATATGTGTTCGATTGTTGCTATACAGTAAAAACTGTTATTGAAGTTCATATTAAATAAATCAAACCAGAAGACAAGATAATCTTATATACATTCTTTTTTAAAACTTGTTTGAAATCAATTATATTGTAATCGGCTTTGTTGTTTTTTTTTTTTGGAAAGTTTCTTTCCGTTTCTGAAATAATTAAATTAGATAGATTTTAATTTAATCAATTAGATTATTTTGTTGACCAATAAATTTAACAGTTAAAAATGCATTAATTACATGTATAAGTATTCTTAAATGTTGACATTGTACTTCAATATGTATAATTTTTTCATTTTTATTTAAAATTAAATTAGGTTTAAATTGAAAATATATTTTATCATGTCCATTATCAGAACTTGATAAAAGTTGTTCAAATGTAAATATCCATAAAATAATATTTGTTTTATTATTATACATTTCAAAACCTTTATTTATATCAATTATTAAACGACATATTTGTCCTTGATAAATACAACCAAATGTACGATTTTCAATTGAATACGTAGATATATAAAGTGATCGTTGATAATTTAATATGAAATCATCATACTCAATTTTACTTTCTAAACTTAAATAACGATATTCATTTGTTAAATCATTTGGTAATATTAATGTAAAACAATATCGACGATCATCATTTGACCGTTTAAATGCGACAGTTTCAATAAATACTTCAATTATTGGATATACACGTGTACAACATATAAAATCATAAGCACATAATGGTGGAGATTGATTATCATCAAATATATAAAGATCACTACCTTTAAAAACCATAAATATAGCTTTCCATTCGGGTATATGATTTTCATTAGGATAAATGATTTGTTCATGAACCCAAGTAGCATAAAATACTTGTTCACTTGGTAATAATGTTTGATTTAGATCAGTTATTGTACGTGTTGTTAAATTACGTATAACTGTATTTATACGTGATATCCATATGTTTTGTTGAGTAGATGTATTAGTTATAATAATACCTGTTTGAGAACCATCAAGTGTATGTAATTGAAAGGCATTTATACGGCATTCATCTGTACCATTTAAATATCGACTAATATATGCATAAAGAAGAGAATATTCTTGAATATTAGTATCATCAATTGTTGAATTATTATTATTATTATTATTATTATTATTATTATTCTATAAAATAATAAATTCTTATCAGAGTCGAACAAACAATAAACATTGTATTTCTCAAAAATATAAGAGCAATGATATTTAAATGTTCTAACTTTTTTTTCATAATTGAATGAAGATGGATAAACTCAGGAATTAGATGTATGATAGTTTCATATCGACTAACTGATCTAGTGGTTGGTTCTTTTTATATGTACTTGGATTTCTCTGAAAATTTCATTGTATTGTATGCAATATATTTATGACAGTTCTTCTAATTCAACTCACTTGTACAACTCAGCTTACATAATCTAAAATAGAGTTCTGAAAAAGTAATTGGATAGAATAGATGGAGCATACAATAATTTGACTCGTATAGAGCAAATCGATCATCAAACAAAGCTTATAAAAACGGAGCTGATCCACTTATATAAAAAGAGATGATTACTAGCTGTTTGATTCAGCTTTTACGATTCATGGAGCTGCAAGTAATCATACACTTACTCAGAAACCAAATAGATAAAACTAGACACTTCTTATTCATGTAATTTTTGGAAAATTCTGCTATAGATCATTGTCATTCGGTACTTCCTTGGAAAAACATGAGAATTTTTCATGGCTAAGATGGTGTTTACATTCTTCGCTTGAACTATCAATTTTTTTTGTCGCTTTTGTCTATTCTCATTCGGATTATCGATTAAACTTAGACTTTTTAATTATCGAGTCTTTATAATATTGAAATGTCAATTCAATTTTGTTACTTTTTGTTGATGTGATATTGTCAATTGGAAACATTGTTGTTTAGCATAATCATGATATTTAGATGAATAGTTTTTTGATCGATATTTTTGATCTTGTTTAATTTTAGTTGAAGATAATTTTCGTATTTTTAAACCATTCTGTATTATTGATTTTGATGTTCTAGATTTAGATGATGTTAAAAATAAATATATAGCCATATTATTCATATATTTAATAGTTAAATTAACTTGATTATTAGATATATTTCGTAATTTCGTAATAACTTGATCATGAGTTAAATCAGATATATCTTCATTATTAATATTTAAAATTGCATCACCAATATTTAATAAATGAGCATTAACATCACGAACACGTGAAATAAGAATAGGAAAACCTATTAAGAAAGATTTTTTATAAAAAAAAAAGAAAAAAAATGATGATTCGAATATGATTCATTTACCAGTATCACAACCACCTTTAATTGAAAAACCAAATGAACGTGTAATTGGATGTCTTTCAATGGTAACATTTCTTGGTACTGTAATATCTTCATTATTTAATGATGATATTTGATTTGTATTTTGAGGTCGAATAATTAACGATTCCGATGTTAATTGAAGTAAAACAAGATAAGGTTTCGAACGACCATCACTTAATGTTACTTGATCTTCGAAAAGTATTTCAGTTGAATGTAATCGTTGAAGATCATGCATTAGAATTATACTCTATAAATATCAAGCATATGTTATTATACAATATTGATACATTGTACTTTTCCTATATATTAATATACTTACTCAACAATGTTAGTATCTACAGTGATTTATGTCATCAATATCAAAGGTTGTTCAAATATCATATCTGAAAAAAGAACTAAGATTTCTGTCAATATACAATATTGTTGACATGATTGGATTGAGCCATCTTCAAGATCAGTAATGGAAGAAAAAAGAGAAAGAAAGAAAGAAAGAAAAGTATATTGTTAGTGTATGATGAAAAAAAGAAGAAAATTATTTTCCTATTGAAGGATTTATGCTATGAACTCTTTGTTTTTCATTTCTCTTGCATGTCATGTAAACTATAATAATTAGTTTGTTTATATATACGTATATAGTACAAAAACATGAAGATAAAAATAGTCTCGTTGAAAGATATATGTCAAAACAAAATACAATATGATAACAATGAAATGATTGCTGTGAGTTTTCTTTTTATAAATGAATATATGCACTTAATAATATTATTGATAATAATTTTGTAATGGAAATAATATAACAGTTCGACAAAAAACCAAACGAAGACTAATGATTACAATTGAAAAAATTATCGAATTTATAAAGAGATAAAACTCATGTAAATATGAATATAGGGCAAAAAAAAGACACTTACAATGACTAACGATTATTCTTTGTCGAATTATTCTTTTTTTTTCTTATTATCATCATTGTATTCAGTTCAATGGTGCAAATGAAATTAACTATCAGATGAATGCTTGCATGATCTACTATATACATATATTGCTATCAAGCAAGTTTTAACATATTCGATAGACGAAAAAAAAAAAGGAATACCCAATAGATATCGGATAAGAATTCATTTGTTTTTTTTATTAACTCTTTTATCAAATGTAAATTTATCAATATGATTAATTAACAAAATATTTAAATTTATTTCCCATACAAATAAAAAAAAAAAAACTTAATTTTTTTTTAACTTCTAAATATTAATTTGTATTACCTTCTATCGATACATATAAATATATGCACACACACACACAAACATTCACAGGTAAAACAAAAACCGGTTTGAAGTAATAAAAAAAAAAAAAAGAAATTATCCGGACTAAAAAAGAATTTTTGGCGTTTTTTTTTGTTTTCATTGATTAAAATTTTAGTGTTGTTGATTCATGATTATTCTGATCTGTTCCATATTGTTCATTCATAAAATCATTTATTAACATAGATTGTTTTATTATTGTATTTGATTGATGATTATTATAATCATTTTTTAATAATTGAAAAAGTTGATAAAATGTTGGCCGTTGTTTTTCATCCCATTCCCAACATTTAAGCATTATTTGATATATATGTGATGGACAAGATGATGGTTTTTCTAAACGTTTTCCATGTTTTAAAAAATAATAAACATCACTACCATTCATATCACCTAAGATAAAAATCAATTTTAATTTAGATTACAGAAAAAAAAACAAAAAGAAAAACAAATGCATAAAACTAACCATAAGGTGTTCCTCCATAAGAAAACATTTCCCATAGAGTTATACCAAAAGACCAAACATCAGATTTTGAAGTAAATTTTCCAAAACTTATTGCTTCTGGTGAATACCTATAAATATGAAATATTTATTAATGATTTCTATTATGATTAATTTTATACCATTTAACTGGAATTTTACTATCTGATTTTTGTACATAAACATCTGTATCGATACATCTTGATAAACCAAAATCACTAAAATAAATTAAATTATCTATCAATTATTTTTTTTTTCTCTCATTTTTTTTAAATTTTACCTAATTTTTACTTGATCAGTCGATTGTAAAAGTATATTTCTTGCTGCTAAATCTCTATGGATAATACCTTTATATTCCATATATTTCATTCCATCAGCAATTTGTGATGCCCATAATTTTAATCGATATTCATTTATTGATGATCTATATTTCCATAAATAATCAAGCATTGAACCAAATAAAAGTAATTCAATAATCATCATCATATCATTATTATTTGAATCTACAATACCATATAATTTACATATACAATGATGATTTAATTTTGACATATGTTCAGCTTCTCGAAGAAAATCTTTTTTAGCTGTATATGAATAATCTTTTAAAACTTTTATTGCTACAGGTATAGTTGTAGAATTTTCTCGATAAAATCCTTCATAAACTTCACCAAATTCCCCTTCACCTAAATATTTATTAAAATAAACTATTTTATTATTTAATTCGTTTTTTTTATTCTTTTCTTCTTCTTCTTATATTACCTAATTTTGCTGTTTGTTGAATTTGATCTGGTGAAATAAGATTTAATTTTAAAGATTTAGATTTTTCTGTTGCTTTTATTGGTATTGTAAATTGATAATGTGTTATTTCAGTTTGATATTCAGGTATATATGGCTTTATTTTTCCACCAACAATATTACGTCGATCAACAAATAAATTTACATTTTTTAAAGAGTTTTCATGTTGAATTATTGATATAATTTGTTTTGATGGACTATGACCTGAAAGTGACGCACTAGATGATGAATTTGATAATGAATTGTCTTGTATTGATGAAGCACGAGAACGAGATGATAATGATGATGAATTAAGAGAAGTTATAGAACTATTTAAAGAAGAAAAAATTTTCGAACGATGAATTGATGATGATAATTGAGTATTAGTAAGAATTTTTGTTTCATCAACACTAGTTTGATGTATTAAATTATTTTTTAAAACTATTGAAATATCTAAACAATAAAAATATAATGAAATCAAAAATACATTTTCTAATTATTATTTATCATATATCAAAGAAGCAATTTTATATTTTCAACTATCATTATTGATAATAAATGCTGCAAAAATAATGCTTTACGAAATTTTCTAAAACGGTCAATTTTATCTTGATTAGCTAAGAACGAGTACCTTTGAAGAGAAATATCAATCTTGCATAGAGCTCATCTCTTTAAATCAATGAATCTACACTTTGATTAGAAGGTCTCCATACTTTTTACATGTTGTATACTAACAGCCTGTATAGTTTTACTGGACTGACTTAATCCTATGAAATCTCAGGTGCAATCGTCTCAGTCGAATACAAATGATTTCGGTTGAATCCTATCGAACAGTTGTTGGAATCAATGCAATCGAACTCCGATCATCGACTCGAACATTATCATTTGTCTTGAGTTTATCAACAGCATAATCAATGTATTGACTATCTTTGATAAATCTCACTTGAAATGAAGATGAATCACAATTATAAACTATCAAATGGACTGAGCTAAAAATTGAATATAATATTTTTTTGGAAGTACATAATAAACATATTATCTTCATTGAACTATGATGAAGTGAGTCGAATCGAAAGAAACATATTTATAGATGAAAATGATTTATCTCACTTTATAGTCTGAAATACGTGTATTATGGATGATGAATACCCTGAGAAGAGTTCGGATTCTTAGCTTATTATTGTCAATATATTGCATTTTTACGGTATGTTTTTTGTCAAGACTTCCAGGAACACTAGGAAAGAAGATTTATTTTCGAACTTCGACTTGAAACTTTTCATAGAGACTGATCTCATCGAGAACAACTTATTGTGAAAGTTTTAGATCATTTCGTTGTTGCTATTCTAAGATACACCTATGATAAAAGCTTGTCTCTTAAATAGCTCATATCCAAGGAGAAAATTTCGTACTCTAAGAATATCTCACATTTCATCTTCTAGAACTTCTTAGCTATTTAAAGTCTGCTATCAACATGTGTCACGAGCATATTCTTTTTTTTTTTAGTTCATTTTATATAATTCTGTATAGTAGCAAACCTCAAATATTTCATTGTATTTCAAGATTTGAATATCAACGAAGTATTTGAATTTTGCTGCTCTACATACTTATATAAAATGAACTAAAAAAAACCAATATACTCGTGACACATATTGATAGAAGACTTGAAAAAAAAGATCGGAAAAATTCAAGAAGATTGCTTTAACATATCCTTGAAGTACGGAAGCTCTTTCTTCATTCATATATACCAGCACATTTGATGTTCTCATTTCGAAATAGAAGCAAATCAAAAGATCAGAAACTTTCACCATAAACTATTCTTGTTAAGATCTGTCTCTACAGTCGAAATTCATAAATAAGTTTTCCTTATATGTCTATGAGTAGAGTCTGGGTCTAAAAATTTTGAGTCGACTAGGTCCGAATCTGAAAATTCTTGGAACCAATGAGCTCTATTAGATTTAAATCTAATAATTCGACTTTCACGATTTACCTTTAGTCTGATTATTTGTACATGGTTGAATACGACTTGGAATAATTTCTTTTAATCTATTAACTGAACATGTTAATGTTGTTGGTAATCCATCAGGTATTCGACAATAATGATCAATTAAATGTTCAAGTGAATCAAAAAAAGGTCCATCATCAATATAAAATGTTGTTTCATTAAGATAAATAATTTCAAAATTAAAAAATTCATTATCATAATAAAGTGTTAAAGCATAATTATTTAAATTTGTTGAACTACGACGAACAAGAAACATACCATTTGTAAATCCATTAGGAATTGATTCAAGAAATTGTTTTGCTACTATACGATCAAAATTTAATTGATCATGTAACCAATCAATACGACATGATTTAGCTGGAGGAGTTTTATATTGACGTAAAATAATTATTGATTCATCAGATTTAGCGTCTTCAGCTATTTCAAGAGGTGTTTTTCCATGATCAGTACGTGGACGTAGTGGAGCACCACAATCAAGTAAAATTTGAATACATGCTGCTGAATTATAAAAAGCAGCTTCATGTAATGGAACCCAATCATTTATATAATTACGTTCTTCATAATCTGCTAAACCTTCATGAATTAAAATAAGTAATGTTGATGGACGATTACCAGCAGCAGCCTAAAATAAAATTCGAACTTTTTTTTTTTTTTTTTTGTGTTACTTTAATTTTATTTACTCGATGTAAAGCTGTTGCACCATTTATATCACGTGCAAGTATATGACATCCTGCTATAATTAATAATCGTACAATATCATCATGACCAAAATAACTTGCTTGATGTAATGCTGTTGAACCCTGTGAATCTTTTCCATTAACATCAGGTCGATGAATAGAATATTCTGTTGAAAGAATCTTTTTAACAATATTATAATTACCTTGTTGACATGCTCGATGTAATGTATTTGTTAGACCTATAGATCGTAATGTAAGTGGGGGTGGTTGACCTTGTATAAATTCATTAGATAAACAACAAATAAGACCATCAGCACATTTTTGATAATAACGTATTAGATTTTCTATACCAGCTATTTGTGGACCAGAATCTATCATAGTAAAAAAAAAAACAAAAAAGAAAAGAAATGTATGAAAGAAATAATTTGAATTTTGTTGAATTTTTACCAATAGAAAAATAAATATCATAAATAAGTTGTACTTTATAATGATAAAATTTATTATTATGAATAATTGATAAACTAAAATCATATGTTGATGTTGAACAATCACGTAATAAAAATAAACCATCACATGTTGAATTAATATATTTTATTTTTAATAATTGTTCAGCTTTATCTCGATCAATATTTTGATGATAATAAGATATTGAATAAGATTGTTTTAATAATTGTTCATAATCTTGTTGAAGTAATTGTGTAAGTGGATGAATTTTAACAAGATTTGTTATTGATTGTTCTTGATTGCAAATTGAATCAAATATTAATGAATTCATAATAAATTTAATATAGATTTCATTAAATAAGACAATAAAAAAATCATCTTAAAATAAAATTATTTATTTCATTAATGAATAAAAACTTAAACAAATTTGACAATACATTAATAATAATAACAATTACAAAATATTTCGTTTCGTTTCGGTTTTTTTTTTCTCTTCTATATTGTATGTGGTTAAGAACTTTGCGTTCTTCTATCGTTATTTTATCACAGAATATCAATATATATACGAGTGTCGGTTTGGAGGTGATCGTTTAATCCGAATAGTAAAGTAATAAAAAAAAAAAACTCAATCAAATTTATGTCATTTTACCAGAATACACATTATAGTATTGATAGAATGTTTTAATCAATTGAACAATTGATAATAAAGAATGGTGTTGTTAAAGTAAAATCAATGACAAAAAAAAGAAAAGAAAAAATAAATAAATAAATAAATAAATTCTTTTGTCGATTTATGAGTTTAGTTTCATATCTTTTCTTTTTATGATGTTTTATCTTAAAGAATTTTATACTCTTTATTCTTTTTTATTCTTTTTTGCTGCTAATAATAATCACAGACAAGTTGAAGGCTCAATGTTGAAGAAAGAAAAAAAAAAGAGATACATTCAATCATATTTAACTCACTTATCTTTTTGTTCTAATATAAGTCAATCAAGAGAAGAAGATATGATGTCTGTTTTTTGTACAGTTGCATATGTATGTAACATATAGGATATACTCAAGTTACCAAACATTGAATATATATCAAGCCAACAAGGATATATACCTATCATCATTTGCTCTCGATCATGTCATTCAAAGCCGCAAAAGAAGGACAATAAATGTTGTCATTTTTTATCGTCTTATTCTTAGTAGTAACAGATAATGAAATAGAATCTTTATATATCATAGCAACTGTAAAAAAAAAAATAATCAATTATTATGAAACTACTGTTGACTATAAGACACCCAAAGAGAGAGAGAGAGAGAGAGAGAGAGAAACAGAGAGAGGGAAAGAGAGACCTTTTCTTTTTTATATTTTATGTCTTCTATCTTGTACTGCTTTTTCTCTTTTGTCTACTATAATGTCAATATACATTCGTTGTGAATCTGATATGAGACTAGTTATGCACCTAAACTCTTTCATATGATAAAGATTTTTTTTTTGTATTTTGATAATTTAATCTGCAATAAATATAGAAGAAAAACTATTGTTGAAGAAAAGAATAAAGAATGATCTAAAGTATAATTTTGAAAAAAACTAAAAATGACCACAGTCAAACTAGTGATTATCTCAAGGTCGAACAAAAATGTATTATACAATTCTTTCTATGGATAAATTATAGTGGAATCTTCTTGCTTCAGATTTATACTAACGAAAAAATGTTACAATCATCTAGTTCGATAATTATAAAAATTCCTTTCATACAGACAAAAACAATTCAAACTATTTCAGGCATTCTTATGTAAGACAACTACAAATGTAAGAAGAATAATAACGCTAAAATAATTTATCGTTTATGATATCTACTGATTACACTTACTTGTAACCATTAAAAGAAAAAATTGTTGCCTTTTTAACAAGAAGTTTTTTTTTTCTTGTCTTTATGTATGTCAGTATGAATGTTTTGTTAATGATGACAATACTAATAATGAGTACCTATATGTTTATATGAACAGAAGCTAATATTGTATCATTGATTACTATCGATTATATCATCAAATAAAAGAATCTAACACCTGTTGATGTATCCTTCTAGCATTGTACAGTATTACAAACAATAGGATGATAATAAACAGATGACAGACAACAGTTGACTTTATATGAAGGATGTTCATCTGTAATCAGTCAATTATATTTCATAAGAAAAGACAAAGAAAAGAAACTATTACTCATTTTGGATTTTTTTTTTTTTTGTAGTGTAATTCAAATAATTTGTATATATTTATATGAAATATAAGATGTATATTTATAAAAATCTATGTATACCATACATGGTCACAGTCATCGATGTTTAATTTGAAAACGATCTCACATATATGTATTCGTTTTCTTTTGGTTTTTTGTTATTTTTTTCTTTAGTTTCTATGTATATAATATTAAAATACGCAATTATCGAAATATATGTCCATGAAATGATAAAAAATTTCCTTCAAAATAAACTTTTGTCAGACATTAAAGTATATATTTACTATGTGCATGAATGTGAACAAGGTGGTAATGTTCTTTATTTATATCAACAAATAATTGATAGAAAAAATAAATTTAATAATGTTGATAATTTTTTTTCTTTTTATTGATCAGTGAACAGAACTAATGATTAATATGATTCTAGTTTTTGACTTTTTTTTTAAAGCAAAAAGTATCAAAAGCATGCAATTATATTTATAAAAAATTTAACATCAACCTTGAAAATAATATTTGTTTTAATCTTTATGTTTTATTGTATATAAAAATTAGACTTCAAAATCTATACATAATATTACAAGTTAAATACTTACTGAATCAACATTGATCTTATCGTTTTATTATTGTTAGTCAACTAGTATGATTGTATATACAATGGCTCTCAACTCTTATTAGACTTGATCTATTTTCAATTTATTTTTTTATACTACTATAAACGTTAAGAAGTATTCAAATAGTCAATTGAATAGAGAATCTTATTACTAACAAGAATCTTTCATGGATCGAGTCTTTAAAAAACCAAATTTTTCAACTTCAAGAATTCGAAAATAAAATTGTGTTTGAATTCCTTAGAATGCTAGAGCAAACAATTCTGTACACAGCGAAATGGTTTCCAGCTCTCTACGACATTTTTTGATCGAGATACATCAACCTTAAGAAAAGCATAAAAGTCGCTTTTTTCTATTATTTCCGGTACTTTCCTGTTATCCCGATCACCTCAGGGTGAGGGTGTGTGTGTTGACGATGATCGGGATAATAGGAAAGTACCATTTCGAGATATTCTTTCAGTTAGAATAGTAATTTGTATCAATAAAAAATGACGATAAGATACATCAATTGAACCGTGTGGAGCGAATGGAAATAATGAACATATTTTTTTGCTAAAATAAAGATTATTTAAACTCATTCTGAAAAAAAGCATGGATAATAATAAACAATTGTAAATAGAAGTGTAAGTCGTGTGGCTAAGCCCCCAAGGTGGTAACGAAAGTTTCCAGAATTTCTTAGCCATCGCCACTGAGCAACAATAGATGTAGCCACTCCACCGCCATTACGAACAAAAAGTTTTGAAAGTTTCAGCCGCTGCCATCGACATCTAAATGGGAAAATCGGAAGTTTTTCTTATCTATTTTCGTTTATGTTTGAGTTGTGAAATCTCTTCTTAATCTTTTCGATTGTTTAAGTGTATGAAAAAGTTATACTCTGTATTTGGAATAATCTTTTATTAATATTAGTGGTTTAATTTTTATTTGTATCTGAATCTATCACTCGATATAACGAATTTTCAGAATTCCAATGAAAGTCATTTTACTCTAATAAAGTCACTGACTGCACTAAAACAATAATTCCACTATACAACAAAAGCTGCAGAATTAAAACAACAGCTCGGACATGAATCAAAACTAATGTTTCGTAGAGATCGTTTTTCAGTTTCTATCATTGAAAATTAAAACGGACAAGTTTTTTTAGCATCTTGACATATATCAATTAAGTCTCTTCATTCTTAGAAGCACTGGATCTCTTACTTTCAGGCAAAATTCTTTAGCAATTCATCACTTATCTTCATATTACTTAAATCTAATGTCCTGACTAAACTAACATGTGAAATACACTCGTTTCATTTAGTTGTTTGAAACTGTTAATATTCAGATATTGAAATAAACAAGCATTTCTTACTATCTAAAGCATTATTCAGTCTCGAAACTTCCAGCTATCGTGTAAGTAAAGACTGTAAGCCACCGTCGTCGTCACCGATCGACACGTCGAGTTACCGATAGAAATATTGTTTTTAACATATTCAGATAATGCTTGACGAAAATTAGATATAAAAAATATCAGAATTGAAATACGCCAAAAGCATTAAGTCTCAGTAGCATCAATATTTATCCGAATTTATTTTTTGATTTTACTCGTCATATAGTTAGGAAAAAAATTCTGTATGGTTTTTGAAAAATATTGTTAAGAACGAAGTTGTTTTGATATAATAACATAACGTCATAAATATGAATTTATATTCTGAGCTTTTGCCAATCAGAATTTTAGTTGTGAAAGAAATGAATATCATATTCAGAATCGGTGCAAAAATCTGCATTGAATAGTATACTTAATACTTAAAACTAATTTTTGTCAAACTTTGGTCCTTAGTGTAGGGTTACCACGTCTTCCGAAATGACAGGAAAAATTCAGAATTTCGATATTTTTCCCGAATTATAATATTTTTCTAGATTCGAACTTTTATGACTTTGATTATAATTTCTAATCTAACTTTTACTAGTAATAAGTGCACCGCCGGTGTTCAACTGTAACTAATAAATAGCACGGAGTTTTGAGAATACCAACCGTACATGCTCTTATGAATCTTAAGCCTTTCCAAACTAAACAAGGCACTTGGTATTGTGAAAAAAAAACTATTCGAATAACTAATTTTCCAAACATAAACTAAATTGTAAGATTCAGAAATTTTACTTTTTTCGCAAAATAATTCTCATATCAAACTGAATTAGATTCAATCATGAATAATGAATTTCAGGTTTTTTTTTGCATTTCAAAGCCTTTATTTAACAATAATCAAAACAAAGCATGTAGTAAAGGTTGAGATATAAGGAAAGACGCATGATTATTGTCTTATGTCTCAAGAATTATGTTCGTATTGCAGATAATGTATAATTGATGTTATAATTCTTTAAGGATATCTTTAAGATATGCCTCTATTTTATTCTCATTATTCGATTGGGTTTTTGTAATAATTAAATTTAATAATGTTGTTGCGTATTGTTTTATCTTTGGAATGTTTCTAATTTTGTGAATATATTTAACAGATGTATATGATGGTAGATTAAGAGCAGTATGAATAGTTTTGTTCTGTAAAATTTGTAATCATTCTCAGATCTTATCACTTACTGTGAGTAGAATTGAAAAGCCATATATGATGATGGTTCTTGCTATTGCTTTGTATATGTTCAATATAATTTTATCATTAGATTCAGGTGTTGATCTTGATAAGAAACAGAGAAGACTAATTCGATCAGCTGTTTTTGATTCAATATGACTTAAGTAACTTTTCCAATTTAGCTTTTTGTCTATGATTACACCGAAATATCTTGTTGAATCAAGTGATTTTAAAATTCTATCCTCTATTTTAATTACTACTGGGTTCTTGTATTTCTTCTTTGGATGAGGGCTGAAATGTATTAATTCTGTTTTTGTTGGTTGTTGCTTCATGTTCAGTATGATGTTAGATACCATTCATTGAATCATGGGTGAATTTCAGATTTCGAATATGAATATAAGTGAGATTGAAGAAGAAAGAAAAAAAAACTATATGAATAACAGTTTTCACACAAAATTATAATAGAATAAAACATATTTCAAAAAGAAGTCGATATATATATATTATAACTTTTTAATCTGTGCTTTTCCGTAACGTTGAAATTTAATGAAAATTAGTTTTCAGTATTGAGTATACTATTAGGTGTGCTGGAAAAATGATGTTACTAAGCATCTATAATTCATTCTTGTTTTTCTTATAAATTCTACTAATCTAGATTTATAATCAGTAGTAATAGTAATGAGTAATACTTGATATAGATTCATTAAAAGAGTCGGACAAAGAAGTATTGTACAACTAAAATTCTGTTGTCATAGTTGCAATTGCTTCATTTTCACCAGATTTAACTCAACTAAAATCACCAATTATTCCATTGCAATTCAATATTGTATCGATAAACTTGATGAACGATATTATGATGGCATTATAACTGCTATAGAATACTTAGATAGTTTATCATTTACAATTGCTAAACGAAAAAACAAAAAATGACACTTTATAAATTTTTTCTTTTTTTTTTATCACTTGACTTATGTTTGATCGATGTTAGAATGTTAGTACTATTTCATACAATAAAGCATATTCTTCGCTAGCCAGAATTTCGCACGTCGACATTTTTCCTTTTCAAAGTTTTTTATATGTTGTTTGTCAAAATCTTAGAATACAAATCCATACTTGTGGTGTTTTGCTACTATATAGAAAAAAAAACGGTTCTTAACAATATTTTTCAAAAACCATGCAAAATTTTTTCTTAAGAGGGCACCGACTCTGAAAATTCACTTTTTTGTTTTCGATTTTTTGTATTTAAAAAGATATTTAAATGTCCTCTATCGAATAGGATATGAACGAAAAATTTTCATTGTGATTTAGATTCTTAGAAAAAAATCAACTTTAGAGATCTCCCTATACAAAAGAAAAAATGACGTTCTACGGTTCTTTCGCGTTGTAAATGATCTATACTAATACAGTTATTTCATCTATGAGTCAGTGGTGTGACCTCTCCTAATCGTTTTGTAAACGTATTAATCGATGGCTATGCATGAAAAACAGGAAATATTGAAAAAAAATGACGTTTTACGTTGTTCTAAAATTCGAGTTTTCCCTCCTAGATGCAGCTTCGATTGAGTGAGTTGAAATGTTTCGTGTGACAACTAAGACCAAATCGATGTACTATGGATATCTCTATAAAATGCCTCGACTTTTTTTTTTCTGTTCTTTCTACTATATTGATTTTCTAATCTCTTTTTTATAATTAATGTATGACTGAAAAGCAAAAAAAAAAATAACGAGAAGAAAAACGCTCATGTATATATCGAAAAGAATAGAGATGAAAGAACAAAATTTTCTTTTCTTTTTCTCTCTCATTCGTGTGCTGGCCAATGGACGCCGCTGTTAACTTGTCTGTTCTTTGGATAAACATACTAATACAATACATTGAAGGTCAACGCGAGTGTGTGTTGCATGCATACTATAGAGAAAAGAATAATGAATGTTGGTCAGTTTTGATAGGTGCCCGCCACTTCATTTTCATATGAAGGCCATCGTATAATTCAATTGTTATTTCTTTTTTTTTTTTTTTTTCTTCTAACACTAACCTTTCTATTTATGATGATGATGATCATCATCATTATTACAAGTAAAAACCTCATAAACTCTTCAATTTCTTATAATTTTGTCAGATTACAAATAAAGAAAAAGAAATTTCTTTCATTATAAGATTCTTCTTATAATTAATTTTAACTGATACTCATTCATTTTAGTATTTTAATATCTAACAATCAAATGATGATAGTTAAAGAATATAATTAATAATGCCGACAAATATCTTTATAGTAAGTTTTTCTTTCTTTTTTTTTTTACCATCTATTTTTACGACAGAAAAAACGAGAGAGAGAGAGAGAGAAAATGATCCTTCTGTCGGACTAGTTCTCTTTGTTGAACTAGGGTTGTTTTGTAGGTCCGCTTGTTTTTTTTTTTTTATAATCAAAGATTTTCTATTTTTAGTCTAATACAACTGATTTAACACTTGATCTATCAATAAAATCTTCATCGAAACGATCAATGTTATCAATAAAAGCAACAACAATTGATAATTCTTCATCATTATTAACTACTTCTGATCCTGATGGTAGTGGTAGTAGTAGTAATAATTCAATAATAGATAATGATGAAGTTAAAATCTTTGAATGTGAAAAACATGAAGAAGATATTGATATTGATGGTGATGAAGATAATGATCGACTTTCACCTGTTATTAAAGAAGAAGAAGTAAAAGAAAAAATTTTTTTAATATCATTTAAAATCAAAATATTTGTCTTTAAGTCATCACCACAACAAACATCATCAACAACAAATCTTACTGGTAACTATTTTTGAAAGATTTTTTTTTGTTTTATAAATTAAACTATTGCTCTTTTTGTTTTTGTATTAAAGATCGTTTGAACAGTGAACAACAATTACATAGTTTTTTTCCATATTTTATTTCACCATATTATCATCCAAGTAATGCAACACAATCTTTTGTAAGTTTTTTATTGAATGATCAACAGAAAAAAAAAAGAAGAAGAGTTATCTATTGATTTAACATTTGTGGTATAGTTCAGTCAAACAAACAAAAAAAACAAGATAACCATACAATATTGAGCTATTTCATGATTGAAATAGAGAAAATTTGATTAGCATCAAAGGTTATCTCTATTGAAAATAAAGAGAAATTCGAGTAACAAAAAAAAAAAATTAATCAAGTGAATGTTTTTAATATATCCGTTTTAAATGTAGAGAATAAAAGAGAAGAACCTATTGCGCACGAATTAACATATAGTTACGTTTAATCTAAGCTGAAAATTTCGATTGCGCCATTGAAATATTCTCAACAATGAATTTTTAACATCAATTAAATTATTTCAATATTAATTGAAAATTATATTTTTAGGACAAATTGGCTTCATTAGAATCTCTATCAAAATTCATATCTCCACCACCGGCTCATATGTCTAATTCCAATTTAGGCATTGACCAAAATACAGGTAAGTGAGTCTATATATGATTTAGAAAATACTGACATTTTTGTCTTTTCTTTTTTTTGTTCTCCTCTCATTCGACATATATATTTGTTCACTAATTGTTTTATGATGAGGTGAAGTTGCTCGTGTGCTCGAACTCTTCACATACATATAGAGAGAGAGAGAAAAAAAAAGAAAGAGGTTAATCATTTATTATTATGAATTCTTCATGACATTATACTTTAAAACAAACGTCTCGCTTTCACACACTCGATGAATAGATGTAAATCAATTTATTAGTCAACACTATCCGTTCGTCAATCGGGAAGACGAAGCAATCAAAAAAAGAAAAAAGAAAAAAGGAAATACATTTAGTACTTCATTAGATCAATCTTTCTTTCTATATTTATCACCAAAAAAAGAAAAAAAAAAAGAAAATCGATCAATTGTAAGAACAAAAAAGGTGGTCTTTAACTAGTAAACAAGCGTGATTATTCATGCAATACTAATAGACATACATGTCGTTAGTTGACGTTTAACAAAGTGGAAAATGATCTTGTTAACGAGATACAAGACAATGAATATGAACGATAGAATAAAAGAGAATGTTCAATTTGATATATGAGAAACCAAAAAGTGGAAGAGAAGAAAATTCGCGTCCGATAATTGTCTATATTTATTAAACAAAAATTTATTTATTTTTTGCTTTTAATAAAGACAATTCGTGCGCATTACACTTAAAACAAAACAAAAAAAGAGTTTTTTTTTTTCTTCTCTTTGATCTTAATTGAGATATATTCATAGTTAAATTATTCATATATTCTATTTTAAAAATTTCTTCTTTTTTTATTTTAAACATATATAAATAGAATCATATTTAAAATTTGACAATTTTAAAAGTTAAAATCACATTTTTGATATAAATAAATAATAATGATATATTCAATGATTTATTTCTTACATTATATAAACATTTAAGATATGAATGAAAGTTTTTCTATAAAAATTTTCATTGATCATAGAAATATTTATATAATTTAGAAGATAAAAATCTTTTTTGATACAAAATTATCTATATTTCGAAAGAATAATTCTAAGAAGAAATACAATATCATAAACAAAAACTAATTTGGTGTTAGTATATGTATATACTATATCTTTCGACATGCATGAAGACTTTGATTGATTACTACTATTCAGTTTTGTCTCCTTGGATCTTCCGTACGATAATTTATAATTTTGTTTTTAATGAAGCTATTTTTCTATTAATAAATACATTGAGAAAAAGAATTTTAAAAATAGAAAACTGTTCCCTATTGTTATATAATAGGCAGTGTGTGTGTTTTTTTTTTGAATCTTACAGAAATTTCAAGTGATTTTTAAAGTTTTGCGAAGTCTCTTGAGATAAATTTAGCAATTGGTATTGAAGATGTATTCAATATATAGAGGTGTAAGTCGTCACCATTGATTAAGACATTGGCTTATACTTCTGTCAACAAAATAGTGGCGTGTTGAGCGGGGAGCTCAAGTCCGTTTTCAAGACCACTTCCCCCCCCCCCCCCCCAAAATCGATCTCAGTTCATGAACATCCAAATTGCATGAAACTTTCAGAATATGTTGGAACTGGTGAGCGATGACTATGGTAAAACTTTCAGCCCTATATCATGACGTTTGATAGATATATTCACCAAACAAGAGTCAAAAATAGCTCGATCGTATCTCCAAAATTTCTCTGTAGGTCTTCATTTTATACATTTAAATTTTTTTTGTTTGAAAGCTTATGCCTAAGGCTAGGCTCTCTCGTGGCCCTTTTTTTAAAAACTCTTATTTCTTAAGCGAAGAAAAGGGATGACGAGTTTAATGATTTAAAAAACCCCTAAAAAAATGGCAGTTTTTTATGGAGATGTTTTCTTATACGAATTTTATCTTTTACTATGATAGAGTTCTGCTGGAGTTACGTCGTTGAACCTACCTTCTAAGAAAAACGAAAAATAATTTTCGATTGTTTGTAAAAATGGCTTGTTTTTCGAATAAGGGGTGGCGAGAATCTTTCAAAATTTTTGGGAAAAAAAGGGGTGTTGAATAAAAATGACGGGCTATGTCTTCATGAATTTATCTCAATTTCGATGATTCCGACGAAAGGCGACTTTTTTTGAGGGAACCTTATAGGAAACTTAATGGTTTGTAGAGGAACTTAGCCCTCGTCTGGTTAAATCACTGCAAACCAAACTTAGTATTGATAAAATGTCGTCATTTATAAATTCAAAGACATGTTGATAAAAGCTTTTATACACGTTGATTTATTTTTGCCATTAAGGTATTCCCAATACAATGTATCCATTACCATCACCTACATCTTTTCAATCACCATATTCTCAACATTGGTATATATATATTTTTTTTTTCTGTGATTCTTAATTAAAAAAATATTTATTTCAGGCGTTCACCTATGTTTCCATTTGTATTTCCAACAAATTATCCATTATCTCAAAATTCTTCATCTCATTCAATATCATCACTTCAAAAACGCTCAACATATATGCGACGTATTATAGAAAATAATCCTCAACAACAACAACAATCTAAATTTCATGAAGATACTAAACAAAAAAAATCTCATATAAAAAAACCTTTAAATGCATTTATGTTATTTATGAAAGAACAACGAGCACAAGTTGTACAAGAATGTACATTACGTGAAAGTGCTGCAATTAATCAAATTCTTGGCCGAAAGGTAAAAATTTAAAAAAAAAATTTTTCTCATGTCATTCGAATCGGATAAAAACCATCAGTAGATCCTTCAGTAGTTTGATACTTAAATGGTCGGTTATCTAAGGACCCGAATCCGACCGATTAAAATTTGTTGGAGCCGGACCGAATGTGATTTGAACCAAATAAAAACTCTCGGTAAACCATTGGGTGTAATGCGTGCTATATCGGAAGTAGTTGGATATTTAAAGGGTTGGCTATCTACTAATGGTCACTCTAACGGCGCGGTAGTGCGACACGAATTGAAAATAAAATTTTTGTTTTTTTGTTTTACTTCAGTGGCATGAACTTGATCGTAATGTTCAACAAAAATATTACGACATGGCACGTGATGAACGTATGAAACATATGCAATTATATCCGGGATGGTCAGCACGAGATAATTATGGTGTAAGAAAAAAACGAGGAAATAAAGGAAAAAAACGTGAAAAAAATCAAGGTGAAAATGGAGGTAAATTTTTATTTATTTATTGAAATTATTTGTTATATTGTTGTTTTTTTATTGAAAAGAATGTCTTAATCAAAAAAAATGTCGAGCTAGATTTGGTCTTGATCAACAAGCAAATTGGTGTAAACATTGCAAGTAATATTTTATTTTAAAAAATTTTGATTGCTAGTTTTGTTTTTGTTGTTTTCATTAAGACGAAAGAAAAAATGTCTACGTTATACAGAAAATGAAACAGCATCTATTGGTATTAGTTCTTGGAGTGAAGAAGATGATACAGATAATATTGATGATTCAAATGATTGTGATGTTATTCCAATAAATGAACATAAAAATTTGTCTATTCATACAGGTATATCAATGGATTCAGATGAAGAAAATAAATTACGTTTATTAAAATATCAACAAATATCAAATTCAAATGAAAATAATTCAAATACTAAGACATCTATTACAATGGCAACATCAAGAAAAGATTCATCATCAAAAGTTTCTTTTCTTCAACCATATCCATATTTTGATTCATTTTTATCAACAACAACGTCAATGCCGATTTTAAATGAATTTAAACGAGAAACATAAAAAAAAATCTTTTTTTTTTGTTTTTATCATTGCTTTTTTCTAGTCAGTACTTCGAGATCAACAATCTCGTTAGAACTTATACATATATATATATATATATATATACAGAGTACATAACAATATTTTTTCAAATATAATTTCAAATAGCACATTAAAAGTTCGTCAAAGATGAAATTTCTGAGTATAATTTTGATTATAGTACTCTCATTATCAGCAATGAGAACTTGACAAAGTTTGATAGGCGAAAAAAACCACCTAGGGCTTTACTATTTTTAGAAAAAAAACTTTATAATCAGTCTCACATTTCGCGGTATTCTATTATTTTAAAGGCTATAATCATCTTATGATGTATCTTCTATACTTAGAAATCTTCTTTTTTTTTTTGTCCGACAAGCTTTCATTTAATAAACAATTTATTGATTATGCTATGTGAAATTAAAAGAATTAATCATTTGGAAAAATATCATTATATACTCTGTATAATCTCTTTGTAATATTTATTTTTTGTTTCTATATTCAATTATTGTTCGTTATAGATTTTTTTTTCGCATGTAATATAATCTTTAATCATTTGTATGTATAAAATCGTTTTTGTTTTGTTTTTCTTGTAAAAAATGAATACAAAATACATTAAAAAATAATCGAACATTTTTATTGTCGTATGTTTTAAGAATTTTTTTCCGATAAGACAAATAATTATTGAAAACAATGTGGATCGGGATTAAAAAATGGTTTGTTGTTGAGTGTGGCAAAAATTTTGCAACATCTTTTTTCTTTTTTTGCTATTTTGTATGTATCTCTGTTCTGGAGTATGAAGAAACGCCATTGAATGTTCTATTCGGAACAAATGGCTAAATGTTTATAGTTATCTGTTGGTATACCAATGATTGTTATGAGTGTCAACGTTAGTACGAAGAAACATGTAGCATAAGAAAATTCAGATTGTTTTCAGATTTGTGTGCTCAGTTCAGACCGATGGTACATTTGTTTTCTTGAAAAAAAAAATTTATTATTGATAATTAAATGAAGATATCTGATGGATTCGAATTAGAAAAATTTGATCTTTATGTTTTAATGTATTGACTTAAGAAAATTGAAGATTTTGATAAAAAGAAAGAATCAATATTCAATATCTCTGATTTATTATTATTTTTTTTCGTTTCATTATCTTGTGCATTTCATTCTCGAGTCACTGTAGAAAAGATGGAAATATATGAGCTGTGTTCTTGTCAGATCATTTATCTTTATTTTTTTTCTGAAGGAAGTATTTCGTATTTATGCTGAAATTAGTATAAATCCAAATTCTATAGACAATTCAATGCAATCAGAAGTATTGACTTTGGCATGTTATTTATTAGTCATTGTAATAGCAGAATAAGAAAAAATATAGCCATAGTTACTTATCGTTTTTTTTGCGTATGTTTTTCAAGATTATTTCATCTCTTGAACTTCCCTAAATAATGCAATGGAGTCAAGTCTAATCAAAATAAAATATTAACATTTTTTGGTTATGATTATCGATAAATGATAATAAGTATTTACGTATACATTTGTTTAAATAAATTTCTTGTCGTATAGGAAGCTTTGAATGATGAACGTAAATCGATGAGACAACTTTCAAGGGAAGACAGTCATTCAAATGAATTAGTTCATTTTCATCGAATGGATTCATAACTGAAAATGAGTTTGAATCAAATATGATCTGTTGTATATATAATATTTTATTATAATTAATTAATTTATTAAGAAATCAATTGGTAACCATCTGAATTGACTGGATATGACTATGGATGTCAGGGTGAAAAAGGACACACCCACATATGTTTCATATAAATATGAGATAATATTATATTCTTAGCTTTTATGCTATCTACAGATTAATCGTCGGATCTTCTATTCTCCACTTCTCTGAAAGCAACAAGATAGGTATAAATGGTTTATTTAATCAAGATAAGATATATTTAGTTGAATTATTTGATAAATAATTGCCCACAAGATTTTATGTTGTTATAGGACTTATCAAGCTTAGATTTTAGAGTAATATGAGTGAGAATATTTTATATTTTTTCTTCTAATAGATGAAGCTGCTGTAATGATTAAATACTCAATTCTTATCAATAATACATACTTATAAATATTCATGTATATTCATATATTGGATCATTTTTGAATTGAATTTTTTTTCTTCTTAGGATTTCCATTATGAATTCGACGCTACAGATTCTCAAAAGCATTTGTATGATAATAATTTTGTGTTGTATCACGCATCACGGTAACTTTCTTTTACTAATTTAAAATATTAGAGATATTGAGTAATAGTTACACAAAAAAGAAAAGTTTATTTGTTATTCATTAATACATAAGTTTATGGTATTCTATAAAAAAAAAGTTGTTAGCATAATCCCTGCAAGATTAAGATATGAAATATGATTGATCTACATTTATTGTAAATCAAAGGATTTTGCAACATATATTTCAGTTTAACACTTCAAACATACTCATATGATACAGACATCTTAAACTCAATCTTCTTTCATAATAATTCCATAGGAAGCTTTATTCAAATTATCTAATATACGTGAAGAAGTGTTTTCATGTCTTTCAAGTGAATCGCTAGTTGAAGACAAGGTAAAATAGATGAATCTTTAATATAATACTATACAAATCCAGCTTTCTTTGACCTTTTGTCTTCACTACAGCCGAACTCGAACCAATTTTCTGAGTCTTCAGTCGAATCGAACCCGAATAGGTCGGTTCGTTTTGGGCTCTGATTTCTACAGTTGTGCAGAAGAAAATCTTTCGAAATTTTTGCTAATAAAAGACTTAGAACTAGGGAGCTGCGAGTCCACGTTTTTGTGAATCCGGACCTGGTCGGCTCCAAATCTGAGATTTTTCTCCATCAATACCTGGCACTCTTCGTATACAAGAACAAGTGAAGGATCAAGGTTTCAGGTATTATTTCGCTACGCTCAGAAAAAACCTCAACGTACAGTTATATTTTGTTGCTGTATTTCTTATCTTGGGAGCAGCAGGTCCACAAAAATGTCTAATCGGACCCAACAGAAAATAAAAAGTTGAGCCCAGACCCGAACCGGTTGGGTTCGAGTCTGGAAGGACCCGCAGTTCCCTACTTAGAACAGTCGTATGCAGAATTATAAATCTATATTTTAGGTCAAGCAACTCTAATCGATCGTAATGATGAATTAGTAGTGAGCTCCTGTCAAATATATGGAGATTTTCATTTATGGATGTACAATCAACGATTAGATCAACCCCGATCGTTGCAATGGTGTAAAGAAGAAGGTGACCATCTTATCTATGAAAATGAATGGATTCAAATTATTATTACTATTACAAAATTTCCAAATTGGAATGAAAAAGTAAGAGATAGTAGAGAAAAAATGTAGTTTTAATTTACAGAATTGTTTACATTATTTTAGTATAAAATGATATTTAAAGAACATAATAAGATTTTATGTACAATTCATAATACTCGAAATATATGCGATCATCGAAGTAAAGTTTGGTTTTTGTTTTCATATTTATTTTTGAAATCATT
>CAJNOL010002136.1:0-45734 GCA_905250125.1 Rotaria sordida | reverse complement strand
TTACTTTAGATAAAAATTATTCATTAAAACTATAATAGCAACTCTAACACTCTCAAATGTAGAAGTTTTTAATAAATCAAATAACATTTTTGCATGTTTCACATAGTTCAACTGATAGTAACATAAATTTACATAAACATATTGTTGCATTTAATTGTTATTCTTCTTCATGATATTCATTTCGATGAAAAAGAATCTTAAAAAAAACAAAAAAAAAGTCTATTATTTTCAATTAGAAATCTGAAATCAACAAAAATAAACTCTATCTAGATCATGAATCGAAATTTTCGAAATAGAAATTCATTTTCCTTAACTGATATCAAACCTAAACATTGTGTGAAATATAAACGATCTAAGGCATAGATTTTTTCAAAATATAAACTAAATAAATAACTGAATGGACTTCGATAAGTTAATTCTTATACGATTATCTCCAAGATTGCCTGAAAAATGTGTAGGATGTGCTAGTCACCGAATAGAAATCATTGAAAAAAGTATCTCGTATCTTCGGACGTGACTATCAGATTAGATTAAAAAAACTCCATTGTAAGTATGCAGGGTAGGAATCGACTTTGAATCTGAGATCGAGACTAAAATTTCAGACTCGACATGCTCTACTGGTAGCTCTTCTATTTCTTGAACTCTTCTGAGCTACCATCTTTGATTTAACGAGAGAACATCCTGAACTATCGGTCGCCTTCTGCTTTGTACTAAATTGAAACCGTTCATTTTTTTAAAGCTTAATATGTGTATATTCTAGGCAAAAGCTGTATTGAGTCGATAAAATGTAGTCTATTTGAAAAACATAGTCTTTCTCTGATTTTATTTCATTAAGAAATTGAACTAGGCAAGGATAGAAAATATATCATGGATTTACTGGAAACAAAATTGTTTATTGAGCATTGCCCAACGAAAGTTTGCGACAGGGTATATTTGAAAATTTTGTGACACGCAGAATATGTGTATTTGTAATGAAAGTTTGTCATAAGTTGGTCGCATAATATAGCTGTTTATTTCTACGTGCGACAGAAGTGGTCATCTGATTGATTTGTCCGAAATTATTCTTGCATTTCATTAATCGGATAAGTCCTCTTGAAAAGTGATTATATGTAATGATTTAGATTACTAATAAGAGTATATAATAAGTGTAAAACATGGGATCCAATGTATGCAAAACAGCAATCTGTGTCACAAACCGAAAATTTCCATAGAAAGCAACACTTAGTATGGCCATGATAAGAAAAACGAAATGTTAAAATGACCAATTGTAATGAATATTACACGATATTGAATTTATAAATTTCATACGGTGCTTGTATGATACTCATAGATTAAATGACAAGTAATTCCAATATTGAATATGAGCATCAGCATAAATAGAATAATGCTATACACAACCATGTTGACAGTATCCCATAGAAGATAGATCGAGCACAGCTACAGTTGCAGATTGATCTTTCCATACGGATTAAGAAAACAGGTAAATATAGAAAGATGTAGATTGAATAAAGTAAGAATTGCCATAATGTATTCCATAATAATAAAAGCATTTTTTGGTCGAGAAAAACCATGTTAGATCAAAACGACTCAACAACAAGTATCGTTGAAGACAAATTATTAGACGCAGCTAGGCTAATGTTTGAAGAATGAAATTGTTGAAAGATTGAAAAAATCTGCAGGACACTATCGAATATTGTTCAAGATATCATCGATACAACATAAGAATGTCAACAATAGTAATTGTACACATATAGTGACATGTCGTCCTTGGTTCCATGACAGATGCTCTCGGGGCGTTTGCTCCCTAGCGACACCTTTTCCCCAACGACACTTGCTTTCCAATAATACTAGCTTCTCATGATCAACGACCAGAAATCTTATTGATTACAAGTACCGAACATTAATTTTTTGAATCAGAATGTAGAAAACACTATTGACATTATCAATATCTTATTAATTACACAAATAATCGAAATATTATACAATTCAAAATAAGCAAATACAACACAAAAGTAGACCACACGTGTGAGTGTGAATATGGATGTTACCAAAGAAAAGACTCATCCTGCACTCTCAAACCGCAGTCACACCTACATCCACATCCATGCATCTGAATCGGAACATCGAACAGTAGCAGATTTCCTGAACTTAATTATATTAGTCAAAACTATCCAAAAAGACTTTTAGATTAGAAAAAGAAATGAAAAATCAGTTATTTGCGCTCTATCAAGATCTTGACATGGCTGAGGGATTCGCCGCACCAGCAGCATACATCGCATTTATAGACACGAAAAAGGCTTATGATCAGATTCCTCGAGACTTCCTTTTACAAGTTTTATATGAGTAACAAGTCGATGGTTGCGTCTACTGGCAGCTATTCATTCTTTGAAAATCATTGCAGCAACTATATCCATATAAACGATACCAATTCGCGCTGCTTTCTTATGCACGCTGGATTTCGATATGAGTTCGTGCTGTCTCTACTTCTGTTCACAGTTTTTTTTTTCGATAAAACTATCCGCGAACTCCATGGCTCCCTATGAAAAAATAGGCGATGTAAACATTGACTCTTTGGTCTTCGTGAATTACATCGCTGAGTTCATATATTCTATTGTTGGCTCCCAACATTCTCTGGGTCAATTCGAATCTGATTTCTCATTTTCTGGTATATTGATCAGTACGAAGAAAATAGAATCACTGGTTCTCTCGAGAAAGTCAGACAAGTACACTCTACATTTTAGTGAACCAACACTGAATAACGTAGAGTAGATGATATATTTTAGGGTACACATCTTGAGTAATGGAAAACAGAAGCGCCAAAGAGTGCGATTAATTAGTGTGATTAACATATTTTTCCGCTCTGCTTTGCCAATAGATTTTGATGAAAAAGAAGTTACTAGTAGTCACAAGACTAAGATTATGATCTTCAATGTGGCCTATCCTCTTATATTCAACTATAGTCTCGAGCAATTGATAATGACTGAACAAGTTCAATCATAAATACGAATGATTGATGTACGATTTCTGCGACGATCTGCAAGCAATACGCTTCGAAATATGTTTCGCAACCCAACTATTTGAAAATTTCGTAAAATCAAATCCTTCCTTCTTGATATCGAGAATTCACAGATGCGTTGCTTGGGACATCTGGTAAAAATGGACGTGGGTAGATGTGGGTATTGGTCTGAACGAAGAAAATGCTCACACTCATCAACTTATTCGCATCCATACCCACAAATATATCCACCGCATCTACATTAGTACTCAAGTCCAAACTCACACCGACACGCACCCACACCTACACCCTGATAAATGAACATTCACACACACCTGCAAGCCCCCATACCCACCTCCACATCCTATTCAACAGCTAAATCTGTAAATATAGTCAATAGTCAAGAACATAGCTTTGTTGACTTCTTATGATTATTCATCTCACTCGATGATGTGCGATTTTATTAGAAAAAAGAAACGAATTAATTTTTCGCTGCTCTTTTTTTATTCTCATAGTCTGTTGATTGGTAATGAGAGACAACAATTGTTAAAAAGGCTTCATCAACCGTTGGCAAAAACTATAAGTGGCTGTATGAAATTTGAAGTATGATTTCAAATATGCAGTGTTCGTTCTTTTCTGTACTTTTTCGAACAACGGGATGGTTCTTTCATGACTTTTTCAAATTTTATCGTATTATGTGCGCTCTATTTACAATATAATCTGTGGGAGAGATCATTGACAATAATCTTGAAATGCTTGTTTTTTTTAACGAAATTTTGTTTGTCTCTGTTCAAATATATCATACATCTGCTATCTCAGATTCTCTGAATCGTCACACTATTCATCATCATTCTCATGAACATTATTATTGATCGAGCATTCAAACTTCATATACCTAGCTGAATTCATATTTAGTATGTTTATCGATGCTACTTCACTAGAAATTCGCGTAAGAGTCTTCATCTTGGGTAACGGTCTCTAAACAATAATCTTTTGTTTTCCACTAAACACATTCGCATCGAACAGAATTGAAATGTAATATGAATTGCAATAAGTTTGTGTAGTGTCTTTCACAGTGTTGTACTTTCATGATGTTTTACAAACAAAAGCCAATAGCAACGTGCCTAGCATTGCAATTTCTCTGTCTCTATAATGTCCAAAAGCATCATCATACCCTACTTTTTTTCTCTTGTGTGAGATGCTGCCTTGGAAACAATCATTTGATTACCAGATTATGTTTGTCTTCTCTCTCTCTCTCTCTCTCTCTCTCTCCTTATAAAATATATAAACAGAACTTTTTCTCATTTCTTAGTAGTCTGCGAGCGCGAGAAAGAAACAACAAGTGAAAGCCTTTCATCATCAAACAAAAAGTAATGTATGTATAATAATCTGTTTTTGTTTTATAGTTACATTCGATTCATCAATACTAAGCTCCATCTCAATTTACAAAAGATTCTCTCAGTAGACTAATCATCAACGATCGTATAGAATATTACTACTCGTATCTTTACAACAATTCTTTCGTTTCAAAATTCTATAAAGCATCTATTTCACCCAGAAGGTCGAAATAGAACATTGAAAAAATATAAAATGAATTCAATAGTTACTAAAATAACTATGAGTGACTTAAGCTCTCAGATTGATGATTTAGTTGAAGAATGATATTCCGCTTTCATAAGATAATTTGATCAGCAACGTCTCATGATATTAGAATAACAATGTAAGCATCAATTCCTTAGCTTGAGAAATCTCAGAAAAAGGTATAAATTCTTTCAATCGCATATTTTCTTATAAGTGGTATAAGCAACAACTCTAAGATAATCATTGTATATGGATGTTGATGTGAACCTTGGGTACACAATGAGTCCATTACCTTTAGTATTTGTGGATGTGTGAGTGTAAGGAAACTGGATTGGTGGTGTCGAGAGATGTAGTACTTCTCGAGATACTCGATAGATCAGAGTTGGCTTTTCCTTACACCAAAAGAGCACAAAATATGCATTTCATAATCGAAAAGATAATCTTTTTCAAAATGAAGATGATTAATCATTTCAATTCATTTCTTTCAAGGTCTACAGTGATAAGACAACCCAATGTTAATGATTTGCACAATAGCTTCGGTTTGTTTTCTAACGAACAAATATTGCATCAATGGGTATCGAACGAATGCGCTAGTGACTGCTGTGGAGCCACGCACTACACCACGCTCACTGATCATCGGCTTTTGTTACGATATGATGCATGTACAATGCCGTCATGTCTGTGTGGCTGCTGGTGCCGGCGGCCTTACAACGATAAATCTATCTTTCTGCACCGAATTGCCGAGATGGATACTCACAGCTTGGAATGGTATGAAAAATTTTGGGCTTATTTCCATTTCCGTTGTCCTCAAGATGCAGTCGCTTTTAATGGTTCCTCCGGTGGTTCAGGCTTTCCTCTATGCGGTTTATTAAATAGAGGCGCAAATGCAGCTTATTTTGATTCGAGGGATAAGGCCACGGCACAAGTTGCGATTGCCACGGCGATCACCAATATGAACAAACGACATTAAACCAGGACATTAATGAACTACCATTTCAAAATTTCTAACATCGAACTTCTTCGAGTGATTTCCTTAACAAAAACATTTTATTGTGAATAAAATATTTTCTGCTTGAATAAACACTATAGACAGATTCGTAATGAGCCAATAAAAGAGTGTAGATATGTGGTTGGATGTGGACATGGGGTGTGGATGTGTTAGGCATGGGTTTGATTCAGCTATTGTGATGTGGATATAGGTGAAGTGGGATTTGAATGTGGATGTGAGGACGTGGGTACGACATGCATTCATACACTTACACGAACATCCTTCATATCGAGAAGTCACAGATGCATTGTTTACAACATGTGCTAAGAATGTCACATGACAAACTTGTCTAGTACGTCTGTTCAGTTATCTCTGATGAGTAACAGTCAATAGATCGTCCCTATTTATGTTAATTCAATTATCTTAAGCGCATATTTGAAGGTTTGATTAAGATCTTCATGATTCGATGTGGTTCGCCATGTGAAGGGTTCGAGACCAGGGGAAAAATAGTTTGAGAGAGTCTAAACTCTCAATCCAAAAACATAAATGAAAAGTAGAATAAATGATTGAAGGCGTTTTACAAGAAGGCTGATAATTCCATCGATAATACATGCGGAAGCGATATCTCACGATTGTTTTCCGATTCCAGTGACTTCCTTTATTAGTATGTTTGACACAGTTAGCATAGACACATTGTATATTTATTTTCACATTCTGATAATTTCATGAAATACTTGATACTCTTGATTCGTTTGTGTTTGTCTCATAGTGGCTCAAATTCTCGTAACTCTCAAATGAGAAACAAGATCAACATACTGCATAATTCTAATTAACTTTCAGCTGAAATGCGAGCTGGTAACAGAGATGCCCATGGCGCCGCTACCGCTGCTACTGCCACGACGGCGATGGCGGTGGCGACAGCGGCAGGATTTTTAAAAAATCACCGCAGCAGCAGCAGGATTTTTTTTGAGGACATTGAAAAACTGCACGAATTTATTTCGATTTCAATTAGAAATGATTGCACAGAGCGTTTTCTACTCAAATTCGAATTTATTGTTGGAAAAAATTTAAACTCATTAAGAAAAAATAGTTTCAGAATATATTTTACTAATAAAAATTTTTGTATTGGCATCGATAATAAAAAAATTTATCTTAGAACTGGAATCAATTTTAGGTCTATGGCCAGCACAGGTGGTTCAGACGCATCAGCATTATCAGGATGTATTTAGATCGACTCAATCCTGTCAGTTTTAATAGACTTCAAACATATTTCACCCGTTTTGACGCGTTACACCATAATATATTACTTTCAAAAAAATCAGCAGTTTTTATTCAGTTCGAATCACATGGGAAATTAATGTTGTGTAGTTTAAATGTACGACTCAAAACAAAAAAAAAACAGTGCGACTTTTTTTTAGATGTACTGTAAATCTAGAGTATTTATGTCATTTTATTTTATGTGCGATTTTTCTTTCTGTTTTGCACATAAAAGCTACGAAATCGATATCGGGTAATAAAAAACTTGTCAACGTTCTTTATAACAATAAAAAAAAACGAAAAATG
Organism: Rotaria sordida; assembly: GCA_905250125.1. Lineage (NCBI taxonomy): Eukaryota > Metazoa > Rotifera > Eurotatoria > Philodinida > Philodinidae > Rotaria > Rotaria sordida. Next base: position 38,607 of record CAJNOL010002136.1, on the reverse strand, counting down.
GAAAAAAATGACTTGACTCGCCCAGCTCTGTCGTTTTGAGCATTATAATTAGTTTATGAATGAACCGGTTGAAGCTATGAATTGGGAGCATATTTTTTCAATTATAGCATATGTTTTTTATAGAATGACTACTCATTTCTTTCGTTTTATTTTATATCAATCAACAGAAAACAAACAAGTTCAATTCTAAATTCATTATGTTCTATTTGATATTTCTATTCTAATTTTATCGAATAGAATCTTATTCAAACATTTGATGAGAATTAATTTTGTATAGATATTCTCAAGTATATATTAAAACGACTTCTATCTTATCGAATCAAAAAAGAACGAAATTGAAAAGAAAAGCATCATGTGTTCTTATCTATTGTTAATCCTTAAGAGTACACCGTTTGACGAAAGATGTATATGTGTCTATGCTTACCATTGTCGTTATTCTTTTCTTTAAAGAAGATAAGATAGACGTTGAAGGACGTGTGCACAAAAGCAACAAACTTGTTTAAAACAAGATATTTATAAATCATAATATTGACGAATCACGAAAATAGCTAGCGCTATTATGAGTTCTGATAATATATTATCAATTCCTGATCTAATTGCTAAGAAACGTGATGGCTTAGAACTTAATCCAGAGGAAATACAACAATTTATAGGTGGAATTAAAACTCGTGACGTTCAAGATTGTCATGCCGGTGCTATGCTTATGGCAATGTTTCTTAAAGGTAATTTTAAAAAATTTTCATTTTATTTTCTTTTGTTTTTTTAATTTCATTTTAAAATTTTCTTATAGGCATGACTGAGGGTGAAATTTGTTCATTGACTACGTCTATGCGTGATAGTGGTGAACGTTTAAAATGGCCACAATTTCGTGGTTTAGTTGTTGATAAACATTCAACAGGTGGTATAGGTGATAAAATAAGTATTCCATTAGCACCAGCATTAGCTGCATGTCAATTAAAAGTACCAATGATGTCAGGTAGAGGTTTAGGTATAACTGGTGGTACATTAGATAAACTTGAATCAATACCTGGTTATCGAACACAATTAACAGATGAACAAATTGTTAAATTAATTTCAACAGTTGGTTGTGGAATATTTTCTCAATCACCTAAATTAAATCCAGCTGATCGTTATTTATATTCAATACGTGATGTTACAGCAACTGTATCAAGTAATGCATTAATTATATCATCAATATTATCAAAAAAAGCTGTTGAAGATCTTGATGCACTTATTCTTGATGTTAAATATGGTATATCAGCAGTGATGAAAACACCTGAACTAGCAGAAAATTTAGCTCATTCCTTATATAAAGTATCAGAAATGCTTGGAATCAGAACATATTGTTATATAACTGAAATGAATAATCCAATTGGATATTGTATTGGAAATGCCATTGAAATTCAAGAATCAATTGATCTTATGAAATATAAATCAGGTCATTCAAATGATTTAGAAGAATTAGTTTGTGAACAAGGTACATATAGAGATAGAATAAGAACAAAAAAAAATACAAAAGAATTAAGAAAATTTTTTTGATTTTTAGGTGGTCGACTTCTTTTACTTACAGATAAAGTAAAAACAATTGAACAAGGTCGAGAAATGATTCGTGAAACATTTAAAAATGGATCAGCTTTACAAAAATTTCATGATATGATTATTGGTCAAGGTGTATCAGAAACTATTGCAAAACAATTAATAAGTGATGATGAAAGTATTATTGGATCTATTTTAAAACTTGGTGATGTACATTATCAAGGTATATCATCAGATACTGGATTTATTCAATCAATTGATTCATTTAAACTTGGTACTATTGTTCAACGTCTTGGTTTGTTCATTATATAAATAATTTTTAATTTTTAATATTCAATATTCATTTTTTTTGTTAGGTGGTGGACGTTTAAAATCAACAGATAAACTTGATTATTCTGTTGGTATTCGTCTGTTAAAACATGTTGGTGATCCTATTCAACAAAATGAACCATGGGCTATATTATATGCTGATACTGATGCCACGCAACGTTATCCAAAAGTTTTAGATGATTTAACTACATCACTTATTGTTTCTTCATCATCAGTCGAACCTTTACAACGTATTTATAAAGTTATCGGATCAACATAAGTACATGAATATTATTCAATCTGTTTTCTTTTTTTTTTCTATTAACATTTCATGTACACAAAAAATAATAATGATGCTTGGAAATTCAAAAAACAACAAAATAATTATGTAGATAAAACTAAAATCAAATCATTTTAGTTAATCTAACTTATTGTATTGATTTTCTTTGTTTTTTTGGGAATATTTTATCTCAATAAATAAAAAAGTTCAAAGAATATTGATGATTTAAGAAGCACTACGAGCTAATTGAAACTATTTTACAAATACTAAAAGAAAAAAAAATGTTAAAGAATAGATCATTAGTTTAGGAAATCATTATTGAAAACATATATTACACAAAATTTGGGCAATAGAAAGTACTTTAAATGGAATTTTATCAATCAATATTTGTGTATTTGGATAAGTATTTGTTACATAAAATGTATTAAGATAAACTTTTGGATTATTTGAATGAAGAAATTTTTTCCAACTTTCATTTGGAAATATACCATGACCAACAAAAGCTGATATATTTGTAGCACCATGTTGTAATAGTGCTTGGGCACATTCAATAAGAGTACCACCTGATTGTACTAAATCATCAACAATCATACAATGATAACCTTGTGGATTACCTAGAATATGAGTAATAGATATTATTTGATTCCTATCGATTCTATTTACTGTTTACCTTCTTTAACTATTGTAATACGTTTATCATTATCTTGTCGAACTTTACTACAAATAATAATTGGATAATGTGTATTATCAAATAAATAAGAAAAACGTTTATGAGCTCCATCATCTGGAAAAGCAATAGCATATTTTTCATCGTTAATTTCTTTTACTTTTAATTCATTTAATAATAATTCAACAGTTGATTCAAGTCGAACAATAATATTTGATGAAAAATAAAATTGATTTTGTAATGCATGAATATCAAAAATAACAATTTCTGATGGTCCCGTACGTGTTAATGGTATTGACGAAAGCATTTGTGCTAACGAATAAGCTGTTGCTATTTCACCTTGAATTTGTATACGTTCCATTGTACCCGTAGGAAAATAAGGTAAAAGAACTTTTAATGATCGACAAAGATATTTTGGTAGATGATAAAGAAGAGAAATTTGTTCAAATATAGTAAGTGGACTATGAAATGATGCTAAGAAAAGAACATGACTATTACGAATTTGTTCTGAATTACGAATAAATATATTAGGCCATTTATCAGGAAATTCATGCCATTCAATATCACCTAATCGAATAGAATTTTTCCCACTACACGATTGAATTTCTTCAGCTAATTTATGCATTTCTGGAGCATAAAATAATATAGTTGAATATCCATCATGTTGTTTATTTCCTGTTGATTTAATTGATAATTTACTAACAGTAATTTTACTAGTCATTATCAAGATCTCCGTTAAACAAAAAAAAAGATTAAGTAAAAACAAAAAAAGCCGTATAATACGCGCGTATTTACTTTTATTTTTCTTTTGCAGCCGTCAATTGAGAATTGCTTTTGATAAGAAGCAGTTGCTATCGACCCTATCACTTTTAATAATGAACGACAAGAACTATATTTTTCTTATTATGTTCAACTCTCGAACAACCAGGAAAGAAAAAATATATAGTTAAAAATTATTGCAAAGAAAAATTTTTCTTATGAACGATTTCAACATGAATGACTGATTTTTTGTCGGTTACAAATAAAGAATTCATGTTGAGTTTTTCCTTCTGTTATTACTTTTCTTTACATTGATGTTGTTATTATATACTTCTTCGGTGTCGATGAATGATTCATATGCACAAGAATGTGACCAAGGGGGTTGTGGGAGTGCGCACACTCCACTTCTAGAAAATTTCAAGCTTTTTTTGAACCAAAGTCGAATTTTTTATTAAAAAAAAAATGATCGTAAAATGAAAAAAGAGAGTTTAGCACTACTTCCAACTTTAAAAAATTGTACATGCACCTTTTCAACTCAAAACATTGGCTTATAGTCCTCCTCCAAACTTTTTTTCTTTTCGTCACAATAAAAGTAATTATGAAATTAATAAAACAACGGACGGAAAAATAAAATCTGGAAATGAAAACAAAAGAAAGGAAGAAATAAACAACATTATAAATAGTTCTTTTATCTCTATGAACTCTTTCGTTCTGACTTGGTTTTTTCCAAGTGAATTGTTAGGATGACTAATCTTATGTATATAAAAATCTGTTATTATTTTTTTTAAAATTATTCTTCATTTGCAGCATCTAAAGGGTAAGTATAAAATAAAAGTAAATAAACAGAAGATATAAATAAAAGAGAACTTTTATGGCCCCATTATCAGATTGATGAAAGTTACATCAAATTGATATACATCGGTGAAACCTTATTTAATAAAGCAAGAACTCAACTAAACAATGGCACATCTCACATTTTTATATAAACAACGCGATGCTTTATCGCTGCAATCCAAATTCAGAATGTTAGAACTACGTTTTACAGAAATACCAAGTAAAAATTGTTTATATGTCATACCGGGATTAGTATCTCGTTCATTTGAATTTTTAAATGAAGAACAAGCTAGCATGTTTCAGTCATTGTTTGATAGTAAGTTTTGTTTTATATCTTATTTATTTATTCTATATTTATTTGATATGTTTATATAGATTTACCGGTATGGATTCATCAGCGATCAAAATCAGTTGAAGAATTACAATTAAAAGTTGATAAATGTTCTAATTTAATGGAAATATCATTTGGTTATTTGGCATCAACGACAATTTATTTTTGGAATCAAAATATTCAAAAAAATGCAATGTTAAAATGCAAAACAAATACTAGTCAGAAATATTTAGCTATTACATACGGAGCTAATGTGGCAATTGAATTAAGACTTAATCAAGTTTGTCTAAATAAATATTTTATAATTTCATACGACAACATTGGAAATTACACAATGATTTTGCTTCTGAAAGCAGCGCCACGTTGTTATCGTATTTCTCAACGTCAGACAAATCAATATTATAAGCGCGACCTTAGTTTTGGAATCATAAATGAATCATGTTTAGCAAATAGTTCTGCTTTATATTTAAAATTTTGCGAGCACGATTCATTAGTAGCCATCGCAGAGTTTTTGATTAATGTAATAAAATTAGATTGTCATAAAGGCTGTATTAATTGCATTAAAATGTCAACTCAAACATTGCATTTCGACTGTATTTTATCAGATTTTTGGTCAAATTATGCTTTTCAAATGCTATTAACATTAGGATATCGAATTAAAAATCAAATAACCTCAGATACTCTTGATAAAATTATTCAGTTATCAAATTTATCAAACGGTCAAAAATATCCAAATCATCAATGTTATTTAAAATTAACGGCTATTTATTATCGAGCTCGATATGATCGACTTTTTGATATCAACCAAGAGTTTGACAATGTTCAACTAATACCATCAAATATTGTCTTGGATAAATGGGAATATGTACCTCGAATATATTTAACACCATATGGTGTATATCCTTTACCTATTAAACCAATGCGAGGAAATAGAATTTTACGTGAACGAAGCCTGTTTGGTCCTGGTGAAAACTTCTGTCGTGTTATCATTCGAGATGTCGATCTTGGACAGCCGCAATTCGATTTTATGCAAACAAATGAACAATGGGTTAAAGATTTAATACTAGCAACAAATCATATTATAGTTGGAGATCAAATGTTTCAATTTTTACTTTGTTCAAATAGTCAATTGCGTGATAGAAGTTTTTGGTTCCATGCTTCTTATCATAATTATCAAGCAGCACATATACGAGCATGGATGGGCGATTTTTCAGATGAAAAATGTATTGGAACACGTATTGCCAGAATGGCATTGTCATTAACTGGCACAACTGCAACTATAAAAGTAAATAAAAAGAATATCATATTTTCTAATTTGCAATTTAAGAACGTAAATTATTTTTATTTTTAGCTTTTATCTCATCAAATTGAAAGGATTGATGATAAATTTGATGATCAAGGTCGGATTTTTACTGATGGAGCTGGTAAAATTTCTCCAATGGCATTAGCAGAAGTTAGTTAATGTATTTCTTTGTTAAATAAATTTATGCTGATATCTATTTTTATAATTAATTAGGGATTAAAAGTTTATAATCCCGATCTGATCGAAGATAATTATATGCCATGTGTAATACAAGCTCGATTGAATGGCATCAAAGGAGTATTTGTATTAGCTTCTGATTTAAATGATAGAGGTGTATTGATTCAATATCGTCCCAGTCAACACAAATTTAAGGTGAATCATAATGTATTGGAAATTGTTAAACATTCTAGTTCCGGTGAGAAGAATTTTCGAAAAAAAAAACTAGATTTGAAATTCATATTTAATAGGAATGGCATTTTTAAATCGACAAGTGATTGTATTACTTGAAAATATGGGAGTAACTAAGAATATATTTCTAAAATTACAAAATAAAGCAAGACTAAAAATATCAATGTCATTATTGGCTAATAAAACAGCTCAACATACACTTGAACAAAGTGTTCGATTTTATGATTGGGAACGAATGCATAAATCAGGTGTTCAATTAACTCGAGAACCATTTGTACGTTCACTATTACTTTTACTGGCTCAAGAAAGGTAATATATAGTATGTTAAATTAGTATATCAGAAATATGTTTTTTTTTCCATAGAGTAAAACGATTGAAAGAAAAATCACATGTTCAAATTCCACTTTCCGACGGACGAATGTTACTTGGTGTTGTAGATGAAACGAATTCTCTTCAATATGGTCAAGTATTTATTCAACTTCGTGATCTAAATGGTCATTGTCAAATAATAAAAGATAGAAAAATTCTCATTACAAAAAATCCGGCGCATTTTCCCGGTGATATACGAAAGTTAGACGCTGTTGATTGTCCAGCTCTCCATCATCTATACGAATGTGTTGTCTTTCCTGCTCAAGGACAACGTCCTCATCCAAATGAAATAAGTGGTAGTGATACAGATGGTGATGAAGTAAGTTATTCTTTTCTATATTTGTATACATATATATATATTCCTAATTTACTAAGTATTGGACATGTTGGGAAGAGAATCTTGTCAAGAATGCTACAATACAACATCCACCAGCTACATTCGATTCAACTAAGAAAGTAGCACATAATGGTGAAATTACAATGATAGAAATTGCTGATTTCCTTTTCAAATATTTAAGTTCAGATTCGTTAGGTGTTTTATCTAACCGCCATCTAGCTTGCTGTGCTCGATATGGACCTAGTCATGAAGATTCATGTCGTTTAGCACAAACCATTTCTGAAGCAGTTGATTTTCCAAAAACTGGAGTACTTCCAAAATATCCAAAAGATATAACGATTAATCAATATCCTGATTTTATGGAAAATAAATATAAAGAATCATTTGAATCAGATACAAGTATTGGATTTATGTATCGAGATATCAAACAAGTTTGTGAAATTCATTTAGCAGTACAAGATAAATTAAACGATCAAAAGATTAATATTGATAACAATTTTTTAATAAATGGCTATGAGAAATATATTAATCAAGCTAAAATTGAATATGAATATTATTCTTCAAGAATAAATACAATTTTATCAACTTATAATTTAGAAAATGAATATGAATTAATTACAGGATGCCATTCTTGTATGGAAGAAGAAAAGAAAAACAATGATTCAGTCGAAACTGCATTATTAGAATTTCGACATCTTAATCAAGAAATGAGAATTAAATTTGCAAGTGATAAATTAAAGTAAATAAATTTTTTTTTCTTTTTAATTATTTTAATTCTTCTTGTTTGTTTTAGTCATAGAGAACAATTACGTAAAACTAGTGCATGGTACTATGTTGCATATACAACAGGTACTATACTTAGTTTTGGTTGGATAATGAATCATTTGATGAGTGATATCATTAAACAAAAACAAATACTTCAAGAAGAACATCAAGCGTTGAAACGTATTGGTAAAGCAATAACTATGGGTGGTTATGAAATGCATATACGACAAATGGCTCATTTATACAATGTGGAAAATGGAGAATATGAAAATGTCTCGGACGCAGAAAGATTAGGCTCCCAACTTTTGAAAATTATTGATCATTGCAATCAATCTACGAATAAGCAAAAAATCGCACATAGCTTTTTAATTTTCTTGCATAAAATTGCCTTAGATATTTTATGAATAATTTATTTACCCGTGTACATAGTAGTCATATATTAATCAAGAGAGTGTAGAGTGATTATCAAAACAATTTTTTTTTTTAGATTTATTGAACCAGTGCTTCAATAGTATATGATACATTCCAACAAAACCTAAAAGAACAAACCTTCATCCTTATCTTTTCATGTAATGTTAAAACAGATAGATGCCGAGCTTTATAATCACATTTCAAAAAATCTCAAAAAAAAAATGTCTTGAGAGTTTTTAGTAAATATAAACCTGATATTTTCTTTTATTTATGATGTTTTCACCATTTTTACTAATTTTATAATAAAATATTTATTGCTGAGTCTGATTATATCATTTATAATGTATTTTGATATGAAGCAAGAATTATAACTCTATAGCATTGATTCATAATTCAAATCGATTTCACTTCAAGGTTGAGAAATGCTTGTATAAACAACATTGCCTCTGTATCATTGAATAAATGTGAACTGTGAGTACAACTGATTTATCAACTCAAATAAATATAGTTGATAATGGAAGAAAAAATGTTGTCCTTACTTTATATTCATTTAATCACACTTTTTACGAAAAACATAATTAACTTCACATTAAATCATCCATCTCTCTCCTACTTACAAGCTATAATATATCCATATACGCTTACATCCAATTCATTCTATATTCTAAAGTGCCAAACACTACAGATCATATATCGAATCTAAATAGTACGTGAATTAATATTTGTTGTTCCGTAAGTCATGTTTTTTTTTATAAATAGTTTTTAATAAATCTTGCTTATCCATGGAAAATAATAAAAATTTTAAAAGAAGATTTTGTTTTCGTTATCGTTGGACAATTCTTATTCTTACATTTATTTTGATATCAGTTTTCATATTGATTACAATCTTTGTTGTTCAAGCTAAACATAATTCACAATCATTGGTTTTTAATAATACATTGAATACAACAATTGTTAGTCAAGAATATAATGTCAGTTATACAAAAAAAAAATCTTCTTGAAAACTTTGATGAAGTTTTTCTTATTTAAAATAGATTTCAGTAAAAGGTTTACTAACAATTGATACAGCTACGAAAGCAAATATTTGTGATAGAAACCAAACAATTGAAGATTGTGTTCTTATTTATAATGCAAAACTTTTTATGAATGTACTTTTATTGGTTAGCAAATATTTTCTTTTTATATTAGATGAATTTCGTTTATTTTTGTTTTTTAACTTTAGATATCTTCACCAACATCAAATCATTCTTCAATATCTTTTACTTTTCCGGAAAATTCTACAAAAAGTACTGTTGATTGCAAAGTATTACGAATTCGTCGAAATCAATTATCAGAAATTTTCGAGCCTGTGTATGTATCAACATTTACGCATGACTGTTGTTTTTTCAAACATAAAATAAATTCTATTTAGTACTCTCGAAACAATGTTTAAACTTTCTGGTATTCGATATTCATCAATTGATTATACAACTTTATCTTATCAAGCACAACCACGTTCACAAATTGATGGTCGATCTATAAAAAATAGATGGAGTACATCAATTAATTATTATATTAGTCAAACAACTGACTTTACTTCGTCAATGATTGCTAATAGTAAAATGAAAAAAAAAAAGATTGTTATCTTCTTTTTACAAATTTCTTTTTTTTTAGTTCGTATTGCTATTTCAAATTGGGAAACAAATACATGTCTAAAATTTAATGAATTATCTGTTATAACACCAACGACAAATAAATCTTATGTTTTATTTGAACGTGATGATGAATATGGATGTTCAAGTCCAGTTGGTTATGATGCAAATGATCCAACATCAGTCATACTTATTTCATCACAATGTGGTGCTGTAAGTGATATTGTTGCTTGATGAAGAGATCAATTAAAGAACTGGTCGATCAGTAATTAGTAGATTGAAGAGAACTAATCAGACATAAATAGTATTAGACAACAACTAGAATAGAAACGATTCTAGTTATCTTACTCAACTGAACAATAAAATATGGATGACAGCATCAGCACCTTACAAAACTTATTTTTTTGGGATATATTAAGTAAATTCTGCTATCTTTTACTGTTTCGAAATTTATTAGCACTTGAGGTTTTGGATGTCTTGTATAATAAATCTGCTGAAAGATTACTATATTCGGAATAGATCCTGTAGAGTATAATTATTCGATATTATTTAGCAGAATTTATAACAGGGATCTTTTTATGACATATCAATCAAAATAAAGTCGTGAGTGATAAAAAAGAAAAGAGTGAACTGAATAAGAATCCAAATCGTAGATGTGTGAACTGAGAAGATATCGTTCAAATGACTGAGGCATACGATGTTGTTAGTTAGTTGATATAAATCAATCCTGTTTTATTTACAATGTATCCGCTGGAAAAAGAATCAATCTGTCGAGGGATCAATTCATGTTAGAGAGTTAGGTACAGAGGAATACCAATCGATATATATATATATATTTCGAATAGATCTGCTTAGGAATTATTTGATATTAAGGAGTTTGTATGACAACCCTGTGATACAATAATATTTTCAGAATAAATCTACTGAATAAAAAAATGAATCCAATGATAAATTAATTTACATTGATATGTATATAGCTAGATTCTATAAAAGATATCGTACTTCCATAATACACGATGTAGAAAAAGAATATCTAAGGACTTTAAAAAGATTCAATAAATTCTAAAAAAGTAGGTCTCGATAGCTTCTCGAATGCCGTGCCCCTCGCGAGCACCAGAAAAACTGATTTTCGGAATTTTAATTTTAAGCTCTGTATAGAGACAGACCTTTACGAGAGTAGTTTATTATGAAAGTTTTATATCTTTCTATTTGCTTCTATCCTGAAATACGAGTATCAAATCTGCCGATTTATATGAGCAATGTAAAAGACACGCTATTACCATATTTGTGTTTTAGGTAGAACCTATCAAGTTCAAAATTTTCAGAGCCGAATTCGTACATGGTTGAGTCCGGAACCAACCTGTCGAGCTCTGATCTTAGGGTAGGAGCAGCGATAAGATCTAAAAATTTCGCAAAAAACCTATTCTCGTTAAGGCCTGCCTCTATGCAAAGTTTCAAGGTAAAATTCGAAAAATCAGATTTTTTGTTTACCACCGTATTCATAGCTTATTTGGGCTTACATGACGCATGTAATCTTGACTCAAAAGTGATTTATTAAGTGAAGGACTTCTCTCGTGAGACAAATTTAGTTTCGGCTGAATGATTACTACTATTTTCATCGATATCAATTGTAATAATTATTCTATTCGTAAAATAGAATACAAAAATACTTTTTCTTAATAAATTTGCAGCTAATTTTATATGAAATAATATGTTTTCGTATAGATCATTGGTTCAATAATGCATGAAATTGGACATACACTTGGTTATATTCATACACAATCACGAATCGATCGTAATTCTTTTGTATCAGTTGTAACATCAAATATGAATCAAGACTATGCCGCAAATTTTTTTATTTGGGTATTTGGTACACTAAGATTTGCCGATGTCACTTTTCCTTATGATTATGGTTCATTTATGCATTATGATTCATATGGATTTTCAAATAATAATAAACCAACAATAATTCCATATGACAAACGATATGAGAAAACAATGGGACAAAGAGAAAAAGCAGCATTTTATGATTATAAACAAATCAATAGACTTTATTGTACACGAACAGGTATAAAAAAAAAATAATTTTTTTTTCTTCATAAAATTCAAACTCGATTTGTTTCTATTATTAAAGATTGTCCACAAATGTTTAATAATAATGATTGTCAGAATAATGGTTATCTTGATCCAAAAACATGTTCATATTGTATATGCCCTGAAGGTTTTTCTGGCACTTATTGTGATCAAAGAGATTCAAATAGTAATTGTGGAGACACAATTATTAATTCAAATCCATATTTATCTAAACAAATAACTATTCAAAATCCCTCACCGACTTATACAATACCAACACAACAATATTGTGTTTATCTTATTCGAGTAATTGAAATTTATTTTATTTTTCATTTGATTATGGTTTTTGTTTTTTGAAGTCTCTTTCACCAAGAAAGATTCGTTTTCGGTTAGATTCAATTAATACTGTACAACGTGCAGTATGCGGTTTAACATCATCAATTGAAGTTAAATATCGACAGGATCTTGGTTTGACTGGTGCTCGGTTTGTATTGTTTAATATTTTTTTTTTTTTCGATATAACAAAAATAAAATGTTCACTTTCTTTTTTTTACAGATGGTGTGGAAATACTATAACATCTGATTGGTTAAATGTTACAGCAGAAACAAATACAATGATAGTTATATTTCGAGCCACCAATTCAATTGATATTACAACTGGAAATCCAAAAGCTAGTTTTCGTGCTACTATCTTCTTTGGTATGTTTAAGTTAAAATGAATTTTCACTTTTAAAATATAACTGTTAGCATATTTGTTTTGTATTCGTCAAGATTTTTGAGACAAACAAAAAAAAACAAAAGATAGAAAATTTTCTTCTCTATAAAAGGATGCAGATCTATTGATGAAAAACCATGAAATGAAAAGAAATTCATAAATTGGTACTACTCGATCGTAGTATAAATTCATGTTGATCATCAACTTTAGAGATGATTATTGAACGGTTTATGAATAGTTTCTGTTCAGTTGTGTTAATAAAAATCTTCAGTAAAACTGACTTTATTGTTCAACATGAATTCGTAAGCTGAAAAACTCGAATTCGTACAAATAATTCAATTACAATGCTTATATAATATATTGAATGGAACAAAAAACTTCATTCGTTACCTAAACTAAATTATTTTTATTTTCCAAAAGGAAACACGCAGCACGTATTTAACAAAAAAATTGTCATTGGGATCGTGTCAGAAATGATGTTCGATCAGAAAGTAAAACGATTGATATTTAGTAGAGAGGTTAACACATGGATATCAATGAAAATCTAATTTTCTCATAAAAATTATTTTCATATTGACAAATATCAAAGCAAATAAGAGTTCAATTGATTTGATTCTACAGTATTCACGATCCAGAAATTATCAATTCAAGGAAAATGAAAAATGTGAGTATGTGGATATGAATTTAATTGAGTTAAGTGAAGGGAAGACAATTAATGATAATCATAACTGCAGCCACATCCATCATTGAATTCTTTGATTTCTATGGTAGTCTGTAAAGTCAATGTCATCGACTCATGAATGTATTTTGAATTCCTTGATTTTTGTTGAATTGCTGATTTTTGGATCATGGATATAACTCTTGCTTTGTTAGTCATAGTTGCAAAAGTTTAAAAATATAGTCATTATGAAAATTTGATTCATCGTCTTCTTGTTCTTCAAAAATATTATTTTTCTCATAATCCAAAAGATGTTACACGCCGATGCTGTTGTAATTGTATTCGTAATTTGAGACGGACGATTCCGATTCCAATACTAAAAAATGTCAATTTTCTCTATGATTAGTTTGAATATATCTTTGTTTATTTTTCATAACAGATGCTGAACCAATGCCTGTTGTAAATCTGACAACAATTACAACAACAACAACAACAACAACTACTACTATTAGTAGTACAATATTAACAACTCGAACTACTAATAGTCTAACGACGACTGGGACAACCTTGTCGACATGTCCTCCATCATCATTTCGTTGTCAAATACCATCACAACCGACATGTGGTGGATGTCCAAATCATCAACCTTGTATCGTTGAAGGTTATTCATTAAATAAATTCATCTAACATTGATTATTAATTCTTTTCTAAATAGGTACTCAACCATGTGTTGCATATACATATCAAGTTCAATTAACTGATTGTAATCAAATAGTAAATGGTACTGCTCAATGTCGATATCAGTTAGTATAATAAAATAATGATTAAAATACATAGAAAAATTTATTTTTCCTAGATTTATTCAAACACCATATACAACCAGTTGTCCACGTACTGTTCTTCTTTGTTGTCCAAATTATCAACTTATTTCAATTCAAACATATTATGTTTGTATATACAATCCTCAAGCAAACAATCTTTCTAGTGACTGGTCGCGTATTATCTAAATATGTTCTGTCCTCTATCGTATAAACTTTTCTATATATTCATTTGTTTTATTTTATCCAATAAAACTAAAAAGGCAGTTGTCATTCTGTCATGGTAAAAGTATAAGAAAAAAAAAAAGAGGAAGGCGCTACATATAGTTTTCTTTAAAGATAGGAATATATTAACAATGAGTAATGCAATATTAACAGAAATATCTAATGAAAATAATAATCAAGTAGAAAAAGAAGAGATAAAGGATAAATCTGAACAAAAATCAATTAATTCAATTGTACCTGATCTTGATGATGTACAATCATTTTGTGCTGAATTCCATATAAAAGTTGAAAATGCAGCTGGTATTCGTCCATGGCTACAATTTAGTGATACAAATTTTCCGGGTAATTAAAAAGAAAACCTTCTTATTTTTTGGTTTTCTCAATAAAATTCTCTATTACAGAAGAAGTTTTAAAACAATTTGAAGAAAATGAATTTGATATGCCAACACCAATTCAATCAATAGCATGGCCTATTCTTACTCAAAATCGAGATCTTGTTGGAATTGCAAGTACAGGAAGTGGAAAAACACTTGCTGTAAGTTATACAAATGGATAAAAAAAAAAAAAGAAAAATTTCTTCATATTTAAAATTTAGTTTATTCTTCCACTTGTATTTCATATACGAAAACAACCACCATTACAACCAGATGATGGCCCTATTGCTATTGTTTTAGCACCAACACGAGAATTAGTCCAACAAATTCATAATGTTGCACAACCATATTTTAATATATTTGGAATAAAATCCTTATGTATTATTGGTGGTGATGAAAGAGAAAAACAAATAAATGAAATTGGCGATGGAAAAGAAGTTTATATATGTACACCAGGAAGATTAGAAGATTTTTTAGAATCAAAAATAACAACACTTTATCGTGTAACATTTATTGTACTTGATGAAGCTGATAAAATGCTTGATTTAGGTTTTGAAACACAAGTTAGAAATATTCTCGCTGATTTTAAAACACCAAAATCTTCAAAGTAAGAAAAACATACTTCTAAAGTATTGAAAAGTATAGAAATGTTTATAAGAAGATGAGACAGTTTTTGTTATCTTAAACTATTTATTAAAAAGTAATAATAAAGAAAATAAATGGCATCAAATATATCGTTGTCAGTTAGAAAAAGACAGAAATATATGTCATAAAAACTCTTTTATTTAAGTTTTTCTATTTCTTATCAATCATCGATTCAACTCGTATATCACTTTTATATTACCTGTTTTATTAACATGTACCGATATTAGTATTTATTTCTGTTAGATATACGGTATGATTCTTTTATTTTTATCGTAGTTGAAATAACGTTAAATTTTTCTCTGTCAATATGTTAGTGCAAAAAATAATAATAATAGCAAAGACAGGATTGGTAGTTTTGTCTTCTACTATAAGTCCTGTTTACATTATCTTATTAATGAAAATCTATAGTATAAAGAGAAACTGACGATATTTTCCTTTTATCTCTTGAATAAAAGACATCCCCAAAACTATATAGGAGCAAATATATATGTTGAGAAGTACGAAAGTATGCTTTTTCCATCTTGGATTAAAATGTAAACCATGATATAGCTGCTGTTATCAATTACAGGAAGATTGTTTCATTCTATATATATATATATATATTGGGACACTTTTCTTCACTATCCTTTTACTTAATCCTTCAGAAATGCTATAAGACAGTAGTTCATATATTATAACGAGACCTTGTTGATATACAGTCTTCAATCGTATATCAAACAACATTTGTGACGGAGAGCAAGGACATTGCTAAGACGTCTGTAACGGTCTGTGACAGTGTTTCTGACTAGCATCTGTTACAATCTGTGAAGTTTCTGACTAGTGTCTGTCATGGGAGTAGACATGTCACAGCCCACATAAGATATTGAGGTATCGATATTGATTGATATTTGGATTGTGATATACTTAATTTTAATATTAATTCTTTTTGTTATTATTTTCTAGTGCTGATGAACAACAAACAAGACGTCAAGCACAAATTTCTATGTTTTCAGCAACATGGCCAAAATCAATAAAAGCTTTAGCTGAAGATTATTTAACAAATTATGTTCATGCGACAGTTGGTTGTTTATCAGAATCTCATGCTGTAAATTTAAATATACAACAAATAGTTGATTTTTGTCCGAATGAACAACAAAAAAAACAAAATCTTTTTCGAATACTTGATGAAGTTTGTGCTTATGCACCTGATAGAAAAACAATTATATTTGTACGTACACGAGATAAAGTTAATCGATTAAGTAAAGAACTTGAACAGAATGGTTATAAAGCATTACTTTTACATGGATCAAAAAGTCAGCAAATGAGAAATGAAGTATTAAAAGAATTTCGTGAAACATCAAATGCACTTTTACTTGCAACTGATGTTGCTTCAAGAGGTTTAGGTATTGAATTTTCTTATTTTTAAACATATGAAAAAAAATTTTGTTATATTTAATAGATGTTGATGATGTACGATTTGTAATTAATTATGATTTTCCAACATCTGATGCTGTTTATATACATAGAATTGGTCGTACAGGTCGAAGTTCTCATTGTGGTACAGCATTTACATTTTTTTCAAATGAAGATGCTAAACATGCACCAGAACTTATACATATTTTGGATGAAGCTGGTGCTGTTGTTCATCCAATTATATTACAAATTGGACGAAAAAATGGTTTTAATAAATGGGTAGCAAATGTAGGAAGTAAGTGATATTCAATAAAAACAAAAAAAAATATATATATAATTCATTTCTTTAGTTCCTCAATATCCAGTTTATAATCCCGATGAAAATTGGTCTGATGGTAATAATAATGGTCAAGATTGCTCGAATGATGATTATTATAATAATGAAGATTTACCACCGAATTTAATGAGTATTGATTTAAGTTCATTTGATCCTAGTCAATTACGATCAGTACCGGTGTCACTTTTAAATTCTGATGGACAACTTAGTGAACTTGATGTAAATACTCGAATAAAACATTTTCAAGATTATAAACAACGTTGTCAATTATTAGAACGTTTATCATCGGAATATAATGATGGAAATTATTCAAATAATCAAAATGATTATGATAATAATAATTATAATAATAATAGTCATAATAATAGGTAAATTTTTTTTTTGTTTTTTTTTATGATAAAAAATTATTGATTTAATTTTACTTAAATGAAGATATAATGGTGGTTGGTCAAATCCTGGAAGTGAAAATCAAAATGGAAGAAATTGGAATTCAAATAATAATGAATGGCAAAATAAAAAGTTTGATTCAAATCAAAAACGTTCATGGGAAAATAATCTATCATCTGCAAATATGAATAAAAATAAACAATGGAATGAAATTAACAATAATAATAATAATAATAATAATAATAATGGACAAACAAATTATGATCAATGGAAATCTTCTAATCAATCACAACCTCAACAAAAACAACAGCAGCAACAGCAACAACCACCACAAGATCAACAATTATCTGATCTAGAAACTAATCCAGCTATTATATATGCTAAAGCCAGTAGTGAATATCATATACAATATAATCAATATACAACGGCATTACAACAAGCTATGCTTGCTCAACAATCTGGTACACCAATAACACCACAACAACAACAGTATTTAATTGTATGTTGTAGATTTTTAATAATAATTGAATATTTGAGGAATAAAAAAGAGAAAATTCATTCTTTAGACTTTTCAACAACAATTACAAGCTAAACAACAACAATTACAAGTTATGCAACAAGCAGCTAATCTTCAACAAGCATCAATTTTACAAGCAGCTGCACTTAATGCTGCTACACAAAATGTTTGGAATCAACAAACAAATACATCACAAAGTAATATAACAAATGATTTATCAAAATCAAATACTGATGCCCAACAAAATTGGATGCAACAATGGTTTTTCATAATTTGATTTTTTTTTTAATTATTTTATATCATTGGAATCTTTCTTAGGATTAATGCTGGTTATGATGCTTCACAAATTGCTGCATATCAACAATGGTATAGTTTTTTAAACTATCGTTTTTAAAATCTACATGTGCTACTTATGCATAATCCTTCAAAGAGTTCCAAATCGACAATTTTAAGAAAAAATATATACGATTTTACCTGTCTGTTATTTTTAGTTTCTCTTTAACTCAACTATTATAATATTTTCTGATATTTTGCCGAGTTTGTCTATATTGATTTCTTCCTGAACATTCTTCAGTAGAGTTGATAGATAGAGAATATCAGCTGAAAAATATGATAATACAAGATATATCGATATTTATAATCTGATCATATTAAAGACAAAATGAAATACGTGATCAGGAAACTGTGAATCCACTTTTTTGGGGGTCCGGACATTGTTGAATTTAGATCCGAGCTTTTTTCTCATCAATATCTGACATCCCCTATGTACATGAATAAGTAAAAGATCAAGCTTTAAACTATGTGTGGTTAGTCTCATAAAAAAATCAATGTAGAGTTATTTCATATTCTTCACTTTCTCATCACTCGATGTTTAATAAATTAAACGTTTTCGCTTAGTAGAAATGAGCATCATGCTAACCAAAAATGAAATTGAACAATTAAGTGATAGATGAAACTCGTCAAACCAACAGTAACATCAAAAGCTTCAGCTGTATGGAATAGTTTTCGTTGTATTGATGTAAACGAGATTAAACAAGTAGGAAGTTGTGAATGCACGGTGTTTGTGGGCTCGATCCCAGGTCTGGAAAGATTCACAACTCTATACGCGTGAGATGTTTGTATTTGATCTATGACAAAATATTTAAGAGTAAATTATAATCAGTTTTTGATAAAAAAAGAAAAGAACATACCATACTTTCGTAATGGCAAGGATTAGAAAACTATTTGGATATGAAAAAGAAATTTAAACAAACGAATGTATCATTTTGAAAATATCTTTCTTTATCAGGTATACACAAATGCAAACAGCAGCATCATTAGCTGCTTCTGCAGCTCTGTCCCAGTCACAAAATCCATCGACTACTTACAGTGGAATGCCGGTGAGTAATAAAGAAAAGTTCGAAGTTGAATGAATTATTTTATTTTTCGTAATAATGCTAAGGAAAAAGTTGTCTTTTCTTGATATTTGGGTTCTCGATATTTTAATCATAGAAGAATTTTGATAATTAATATAGATTTTTTTATTTTGTTGGGAAAGAAAATCAAAAGAAATGATAATTTGTTTTTTTTTGTTTTTTTCGAGTGTCGCGTCCTACTTCTTGTTTCTAGCATGGAGTAACTTGATCACACACATATATGAAGTCTTAACTTCCCAGATGAAACATTAAAATTTAATCAATGATCGATTATGTCAATGGTATATATATTTATTGGCTATTGTTGTAAGTTTCTCAGTTAAGACTAAAAAATTTTCAGATCAATTAAAATTCAGAAATAATACTAAAAAGAAAAACTTAAATAGAAAAATCAAAATTTAATTCTTTTTTTTTTTTGTAAGATTCAAAAATGTGCGATAAAGTTTTTGTTTTTTCTCGGGAAAATAATCTATTATCGTTGCGCTCGGTTGACATCGTCTATCCTCCTCATTTTACTAGTTCGATTCACAGACAAATATGTAACACATGTACGCATCTAACAATGATCAATTATTTGTCTTCGACATTGCAATACAATTGTCAGGTATCAACTCAAGTCATTCTTATATAACTCAATAAAAGAAAGAGAGTACAATTATTGATTGACTGATTGTGTTCTATTAGTTTTCCTTTCTATCTTTGTGAATAAAAAACTGTCATATCTCTTTGTTTCTTTTGATAAATTTGTATTTCGCAGAAATTGTTTAATTTTGAAGGAAATAGAAAAAAAAAGGAGATTTTCAAAAACAAAAACAGGTAAGTTCGAGATAATAAAATTTACAAAATCTATTTTCATATTTTGATATTTAAAAAGTAAAATAATCATTTTATTTTTAGTTTTCATCGAATAATAGTAATCAACAATCAGCAACGACTATATCAGCACCTCCAACTGTTTCATCATCAACAGCAAGTGCTGCTCAACGTGCTTATGCTGCATATAGCAATCGAGCATCATCATCTTGATATATAAATTGTTATTTCATTTATGTATCATTTTTTTTCTTGTCTCTTCTGGTCGCGAAAATATTTCCAACTTTTCTTGTTGTTGCAAATTTCAATGACCATTATTCTTGTCTTTGTGTGTTGCTTCTTTTTCTTTTTTTTCTATATAAAAAAAATACGAATATATGATTTGAATTGAGATCCAATTGTCATCAAATTTAGAGCAGAAGTGTACAGTAGGACGAAGAAAAAAAAATGGAAAACGAGAAAAGAATTTGAGCTCTTGAAAATGTCATACGCTTACATATACTCATTTAATTGCCATTGTCTACTTCGATGGTATTGTGTAAATGATGCTCTTTTTAGATGGTAAAGAATTGGAGACACAGACAAGAAAAATCCAAAAAAAAAACTCAATACAATCTAAATATAATGACAAACAACGACGATAAAAAGTGAGTGTATATATGTCTATGATAGTACATCCATGTACGTGTCTATTTCTTTCGATTTTCTTATTTATTGATATATGTATATAAAGAAAACAATCATAGGTGGGCATGAGTTAGTTATAATTGTTTTCTTAGAGATTGATTTCATATTTGTTTTGTTGACTTCTGACTTGCATGTTAAGTCGTTTTAAAAAAGAAAAAAAGTCAATGAAATTTGTCATTCAATCATCTAATATTGTTCATCGGATAACTGCAAATGTGTATATTGAAAACAAATAAATGAAATTTCTTTTTTTTTTTTTTTCTAAGTGGAAAGATGATGATAGCACTCACATTCAATTAATTCCACTTGATTTCATTTTTTCTATATAGACAAAAAGAAATAAAAAGAATATTTCATGTGAAGATGTCATTATAACTACATACATTGATTTGATTTCTAGAACGAACAAATTTTTCTTTTCATTCTATTCTCTATATTATATGCGGTTAGTTAACATTGAAACGACAATGAATTATCAATAGTGTTTACACTTTCTTGATTTGCTTCTGATAATTGAATAGGGAAATTGCATGTATGTACAGATGTGATTTATTTTTGGAATATGGGGCGGAACAGTTAATAATGAACTAGAAGAAATTGTATCTGTCAGAAGATTGAGATCGAATATATACACATTCATTTTTCTTCTTAATCATAGAGAAAGAAACAAAAAATTGATCTGGCATGCAGATATTTATTATAATTAGAAAGATGTCAATAGAAAACAACATGTATTTAACAGATTCTTGTGTATATAGAAGCAGTGCTTTATTCAGATTTTCTCTTTCGGGGAACTGATTTAAAACTCCGAAAGTATGAACACATCTATTGTTGAGAGTACAGACACATCATACATGTCACAAGAGCCACAAGCTCGACGAAGGCTAATTCGATCTTCAGACGACGCCGTTCCTAAGTCGGATAAAATGCTGGTTGAAAAATATCTGAAAAACACAATGTCTGCATTTCTAGAAGAGATAATTTATTTACTTTCATAGACAATATATCTAATCATTTTACAATACAAGATATATTATTTTAGAATAATTTCAAGTATGTACAATGAAATATAAAAATATTTCATAAGCAAAATTATTTTATTGGCAAATCGAGGATTTAGGGGAAGGGAGGTGATCATAGTTATAAAACATATTTTTAAATCAAATTAATGGACGTGTTGTGTTGAGAAAAGTATTTCGAAAGGAAAAGACGATCTCCCTCTTCCTCATCTACATCCAACACTACGTTATGTATTCCTTATGACTTTATCAATATCAATAAATAATTCTTTGAAATATAAAAGCCATTTCGATTTCATAAGAAAAGTTTATCCGATTAAATGCAGGATTGATAAAGTCGTGTAACCTAAGAAAAATTTCTGATTTCGACAAAAAATAAACGAAAATATTCCACGCATATCGTCAAAAGTTGATTCAATGATGCATATATAAATTACCTGTAATTACTTTTCTTTTTTCTTGTCTTTTTCTAACCAATGATGTTTTATCATAGATTTATTCTCTTTCTTTCTATATTTTGATTGGTGAAAGAAATAATTTTTCCAATGAGCATTATCACAGAACAGAAAAGAAAATATTGACTTATAAGATTAACAAATATATTGAACAGAGTTTTCTTCTTTTTTTTTTTCAATTGATTTGTCATTTGGTTTCCAAATCATTCGAACGAACTATGGTAAGAAAAGATTAAAAAAAAAGTGAAGAAGAAAACGATCTTTAACCCTTTACGACAGGAAATATACGTTTTGAGCTGTTGTGCAGATTCTAACTTGTACGATCATCTATCTTCACTTGATCATGACAGTATTCTTTCCTTCACGTACGTAGTCAGTATCACACAGCATCATTGTGCAGTACTATGATGAATGTATATCAAGAAGAAACAAGAAAATTTTTGGATCTGAAAGTAATCGAAAGTCTATGAAAGCTCTACACTCATAGTCTTTGAGAACAACATGAAGACAAATAGAATCTCAGAGCTATTATTATTCAATGATGCTGTAGACTTTACTAAAGATCTTATGTTACAGATCTTCAGATGTTAGATTTTATGAGATCTATATTATGATATATGGGCTTTCAAAGTTTTTCATGGAATCAGGCGTAAGACTCCATAAGATTCAACGTCATTCTATTTGACTGCGTAATTCAAGAATCTTATGAAGTTTGATGCTTTTTCACGAAATTCAGTGTTTCTCATGACATATACGTCCTACTTCGGGGTTTTCAGAAAAAAAAAAAAAAAAAAGCCGTTACCAGAGGATTAAATAATAGTTCCATTAACAGGTGATCGGAAAGTTTGTGGACAATATATTTGTTCATTTTTGACGTGTTTTCGATCAGTCAAAAAGCTATGATTTTTGTACTTTTTTTCGAATATAGACTTAGAAATCTTATGTCTATTCTTGTGGGACTTTTTGAAAGATCTGAAAAATTATTTTTAATAGCAGAGCAATAGATCTTTGTTTATCTTACAAGTTGTCTGAGTTATTCATTTTGTAGAGCAGATATTTCTCTACAATGTGTGAAGTTTTAACTTCGAATCCCAATGGTAAAAACACAAAATTTTTCTGTTCAAAGTAATTTTTTGGGCTTTGCAAAGATTATTTCACTATTCTCGAACAAAATTTCTAAGGTCCATATTTAAAACGAGTACTAAATCATAGCTTTTGACTTGTCGGACGTACGTCAAAAGCGAATAAACATCATGTCTAAAAAAATTTTCAATTACCTCGTTATTACGTGAGGTGTGATATCTTATGAAATCATATGTTTGATTATTTAACAATAATAACATCAATTCATTGATGATTTTCATTTCTTTTCGTCTCATATCATTATTTTTATTTTTCGATTTGGTCACACAAATGTTCATTCAAGCATAACAGAGAAAAAAAAACTGACCCTTTCTTTCCTATGAAATCATTGTAGTCATCATTGAGTACATACTTTCTTTTTCTTTTACTAATAAGACAAGATTCTTTGTTCTGCTTTCTTCTTTTTTTTTTTCTATTTTACATAAGAAAGTTTTCTCTATTTAGTGTGACTTATTGATCGTATGCCGCATGAGACTACCTGACGTGATAATCGTTCTCTATATTGTTCACTTTTTATTTGAGAGGGCGGTGTCTTTTTCTTTAACGAATAAAAACGTCGTTCAAAAAAATGAAATTAGCTGTAATTGAGAGTAAAAGTTAGAAAAAAACAGCTGGTCAATGATTATTACTTTATTCGTTAGCAATCACTATGATGAAAAAAAATAACTAGAATTCTTTTCTGTGACATTCATTTTTTTTTCCTTCTTTCCATATCTAGATTGTTCATCAAAACAGACGTTCAACAAATTCTATTCAGCAATCGTTGGTTGGAAATAGTGAAGCAACAAATAATCAACATCGATTTATTCATTCTAGAATGCAATCTATCTATGAAAATAATACTAATGAAAATTTGTTATCACAAGGTGATAATGGTAAATGATAGTGGCGTCATCAAAAGTTTGTTGCTTGTAGGGATCATGAGAGCTTAGTCTATTTGACTCCGTTTGATACAGAGCTCATTCATTCAAAATCGTGAGAATTAGCCAATTCTAGCTCTCTCTCTTGACTATGTCGCTACTTCTTCGAAGGAATTTGTTCTTTTGCATTTTCTCAGACAGAGAAGTGTCCTGAGTGGATGGGGGGGGGGGACGAAGAGTGAACCTCCACAGTCTTGAACAGCTTTAGTTCTTTCCAGTTGAATAGATAGCTTTTTGCTCCACGAGGACTCTCTTTCGAGATCACTAAAAAATTTTCCTTGGGTACGTAGCAATGTACGTTTACTACTTACGTTGAGGTACTTCATGCTTTACTGGGTGCATGGATTCACTATTGCAATAATATTATATACCAAATGATCAAATTTGTAAACATTCCTAACTGTTTGTCGTCAATTTAGTGATGAATAGTTTTCTGTGAAAATAAGAAAACCTTAGAAATTTACCACTATGAATTGAAAAGAAGATAGAAGTGTTCCGATCGGGGGGGGGGGGGAAGAAGAAGGGATGATCTTCCCTTTCCAGTCTTGAAAAATTTCCATTTTTTCCTAGTAGAGTTTCAGCATTTTACTAATTATTTTGCTCATCAATTCCCCGAAACACCCTGAATCTCTCTACAAGATTCTAGCCGGTGAGAGAAGATGTATAGATGATATAATTAATATTTAGAAGTCTATACTCAATCTTCTCATACTCATCAACATCCTTTACAAGGTCATTTTCAATATCAACATGAAGTTCAATCATTTTCTCCTCAACAATCGTCAACAAGTGATATAGATGAAACATCACCCCCACCATCATCATCATCATCACTCAATAGAGTAGTATGTATTTGAGAAAAAAAAAGAATTCTTTTCTTTATTTATATATTTATTATTCTTTAGAATGATACAATAAGTAATAAAATAATTAAGAAAAAGAAACAAACAAAAAAGAAACGTAAAGATCCTAATGAACCTCAAAAGTAAATTAATATTTATTTTGATTTCTATAAACAGTATTTTATTAGGCCAGTTTCTCCATATGCATTATTCTTTCGTGATACACAAAATGATATAAAAAAGAAATTATCTAATCCATCATTTGGGTAAAATAAATTTTAAAAAAAATCAAATCTTTGATTTTCTTTTTTTTTTAAAGAGAAATCTCAAAAGTTGTTGCACATATGTGGGAAAATATTGAACCAGAAATCAAAGAAGTAAATAATACAATTTTAAGTAATTTGTTTTTTCATTATAATTATTTTTTTAGCAATATAAATCTAAAGCAGCTGCAGCTAAAAAAGAATATTTAAAACAATTAGCTGCATATCGTGCTGTTCAGGTTTCAAATCAAGTAAAAATTAATTTCATTCACAAAGGAAAACTTTAATTTTTGTATTATTTATTTAGACACCAAATATGCATCATATTCTTAATCAAACATCTTTACCATTTGATTCACATAGAATTCAACATCAACAAAAACAATATTATACAGGATCTATGATAAATAATAATCATCATTCACTTCAATCATTTTGTTCATCATCACCATCATCATCTATGCAACATCAAAAACAACAACAACAACAACAACAACAACAACAACAATATAATCATTTTCATTATATAAATCCTTATGCTCAAGATACTTCAAATGCATATCATTCGAATCATCAAATATATTTTTCTAATCCTAGTCCTCAAACATATTCTTCATATGATTCAAATAATAATTATTCTGATTATCAACAATATGGTTTACTTCGACCAGCTATTGAATCTGAACATTATTCATCTTATTATTCTCAACCATCTATTGATAATGAACATATAAAAATAAATGAAAATTTAATACATAATTTAAATAATAATAATAATAATAATAATAATGTATCACATTATACAGATCTTACACCTATGACAAATGGACATATTGGAAAACATTATGATTATACGAATAACATTCATCATGGATTAAATGATAAAAAACAAGATGATCATTCATCATTATTACCGATTAGTAATGAAAATAACTTTCATTGGACTCAAACACCATGTTTAACCACACAGTGGTGATGATTCGTACATTTTCTTTCTTTCTTTCTTTCTTTTTTTTTGTTTATTAATAACAACAAAAATAATTAAATCTAATAAATTATTCAGTTTAGATACCAATAAAATAACTGTTTTAGATAGTTTTATTTGTTTATGGCTTCAATAGAATATTTAACAGATACAAATAAGTCTGATTCATTATGTTCATCAACACCGGTAATAATTCACTCGATATTTTCTTTAAAACAATTCAAATATGTTTTGTAAATTTAAAATGAATAAAACATTCTTTTTCTTCTTTTTGTTTTTTGTTTTCGAATAATATAAAAACAAAGATTATTTTTATATTCTATTGTATATAGTCATTATCAACTGTCGTCGATAGTGCAGTATCTTCTACAACAAAATGTAAACGTGTTGGATGTGAGAATCCTTCTATTGATCATCCTGAATGGGACGGAGAATATTGTAGTGCACAATGTCTATCAGTTTTTTGCAAGTAGGAATAAAGAATGATAATTTTTATACATACATATTAATTTACATTATACAGAGAAGCATTTGAACAATGGGTAAAGAAACAACAATCGATGTCTTGAAACTTACAAATTATGCTGTTATGAAATTTTTGTACAAAGAATGATGACATTTTCGTATAATTTTTGTTTCTATGCAAATATTAAACTCATTTTTTTTCTTTATTGAAAATTAACACTGTAATTCATTGAAGTATATTGAATATTTGAAAAGATTTGTTTCTCTTTTTGATTAAAAAAAAAATGAATTGGATTAAAAGTATCAATGACAATCCATTTTAAATTATACACAAAGAAAAAACAAAAGTTATTCTATTTTGTGACGGTAAGGATCATCAAATGATGATTATGAGAAAAAGTTTTGTTTTGATCATTTGATTTACTTTTTAACAAGAAAGTATAATTTGACAAAAAAAGAACTACACTTTGAAGATGTTTTATTATATTGATTGAGATTAGAACCATCAATCAGATGAACGTTTGTACGAATCCGAGAAAGATTGAATCCGAGATGGAAGCGATACCAATATGGATTTCAGACTGACAGATCGACCGGCGATTGACCGGTAAACAGTGCTGGTTGTGAAAGATTCAGACCGATTTTGTCTCTAGCTTGAATTCAACAGTACAGTATACAAAAGCATTTCATTCCAGAGTGATATTATCACAATACCATACTTATTATAATTTAGAAATGCACAAAATTTTATTGGTATTCAGTAGAAATTTTCGAATAAAAGAAAATGATATCGATTGAAACATACAGTGAAAAATTCGTCTGAACAAAACTGTTTTAACATTATCAATTCTTGTTCAATTGAAGACCTAATTTAATAGATACCTCATAAATTTTGCTTATGTTTGTTTTATAAAGTAATATTTTTCGAATATTTTTAGATATCCAAAAAAAGATATTAATTGATTTAGTTGCACGATCAATTCATATTTTGATGTGCTCTTAGGAAAGATACTAACTTTATTCCTAGTAAAAGTGAGTAAAATGTAATAAAAGAATTATGTTTTTATGAAATTAGTTTCAAATTTTCATTTGTATGAATTATGAGGCATATATATATATGTTGGCATAGAATTCTCCTGACGATCGTTACAGAGTTGAAACATATGAATAAATATGAAGAAGTCATGGTTGATGGTAAAGCAATTGTTGCTTATAATAAGTTTGACATAAACTTTTTTATATTGCAATTGTTTTATTTTAATTTATTAGAAAACAATACTCTAAAATTCCTTGAAGTCAATCAGATTTCGACCATGTCGTTGAATCTACTGGTATATTTACTAGTTAATACAGTAATCAGTTGATCAATTAAGTTCGAATTCGTGAAGCTATGATTAGATTTATACACAAGAACTATTCCAATGAAAAAACTACTTATAACTGCTAAAATCTTTTTAAGTAAGAAATAAATAGCTGTCACGAATAGTATTGTACTAAACTAGTCAATGACAAATAATTTAATTCAAGCTTTTCATTCCTCTCTGAAAACATCAGGAAGAATGATTGGTTTTTTTAATTAAAAAGTTCTAATTGTATTTATTGTTGTTATATTCTTCGTTAATTTTGATTTAAAAATTTAATCATTCCTCATGATGTTCCCAGAGAGAAACGAAAGCTTGAATTAAATGATTTGTCATTCACTGGTTTAGCACAATGCTATTCGTGACAATTACTCGCTTCTATTCTGAATCAATGTATTCTCTTATTTCTTTTTCTAAAATTTATCCAAATTATCCTTGAAAGTAATTGAACATTTTTCGATTGTAGTTGTTTAAATCTCTTTGCTTGCAAGATAATCTCCTTTCTTCTCTCTGTCTTTACTCGAATAAACTATTTGCTAACCTCTCTCGTTCATGGAGAGAATATCTTGGAGAAGTAAAGTAATAAAGATATGGAATTCTACATATCATCGCGATTATTATTCAAAGTATGCAAAATCTCTTCATATCGGTTTCAGTCATTTGGATTATTTTCGCACGATATTTATAGATATAATGCCAACAAATATTTAAAATAATAGTAGGCTAGTTGGATAAGCTTGATATCAGAAGATAAGAAATGTCGCAGATTTATTTCTACTTTTTCTACTACAAGAATATATAGACAAATAGAATTCATGTTTATCGCGATGAAAAATATAGCTGATTTCTTTAAGTAATGTCTCACTTCTCATAGTGATTATAAGCAAAATATTGGTTACTTGATCACATATCTTACTCTATTCATCAATGATTTCTAAGATCTCTCTGTTTTTTGTGTGCGTGTGATTACTGAATAGTCTAAAACATATTCATTTTCTCGATGGGATAGCAATCAAACATATTTTTTTTATAATACACTCTGAGGCACATAGACCAGTGCATGCATACTGTTTTCATTCTTTTTTTTGTCTTTTTTATTCTCTTAACTAAAGTATGATCGAACGTCGAGATGAATGTCAGTAAAAACATATTTATCTACACTCAAATCAACAAGAAAAATAAACTTAATAAAAACCTTATAGTAATAACAAAATGGTACAAAGTACAAGTTTTTGTTTATTGTATGACAATTTTCGATAAGGTTTCATGACATAAATAACATACGGATTGTGTATTGGTTGAATATTTCATTACATAGTATGTCATAAGGTTTGAGTTTTGAAAACAAAAAAGTTAACTTTTAGACAAAAAGATGATACCTAACAAAGATTGATGTGCAAAATATACTAAACAAGAAGTGATACAATGCCATATGCTCAATGATGATATACTATTTAAAATATCGACTTGAATATTCGACATACATACAGATGCATTCAATTAAAGATCAATCGTTTCCTATACAATTGATAATTCAGTCGACACTCAAAACTTGTTAAAAATCCGGTATATTTTTATATTATGATAAACTTTTTATTGATAAAAATTTATTTCAAATCTGTTCATAGAAGTCAATATAATTAATAATTTAATTCTCGTCTGAGATGATTGACAGAAAATGAATTTGGTGATACACCTTCCATTTTTCTGCCCATATAATAAACACTCCAATTATCTTTAGCATATCCACCAGAAAGAACCTGAAATGACATTACACTGGCACCAGGAATTTTTCTGCCGATATAATAAACACTCCAGTTGTCTTTAGCATAACCATATGTTAAAATTTGAAACGACATAGTACTTGCTCCATCAATTTTCTGACCCATATAATAAACATTAAAATTATCTTTAGTATAACCAGAATTGAAGTGATTCGTATTGCTTCCGGCTCGTTCAATTATTTCTCGTTCTTCATCATCGAAACTATCACTTGAATCATCATATAGTTCACGTTCAGCATTAAATCCTAATCCTTTTTGATTGAGTATCAAAAAACATAATAAGACAGAATATATCAAAGCCGAAGCCATTTTTATCACTAAAAAAAAATTTACAAAAAAACAAATTATTTCTAACCATTTCGTTAAAGAGAACAGAAGACATTTGTGCAGTATGTAATTTAGTCAAAAAATTATATGTTTGCAATACCATAAGTAAACTCTTCTAAAACGTTAGGAAGAACGGAGAAACAAATCAAAAACATGAATAATGAAAAATTTCCAAGTATATATACATTCTAGATTTTGTTTCAAACATAATATCGTTGGTTCTGTGAAACAACAGAATTCTTCTAGAGTAACATACATACTTCACACAAATTGCTTTTATATGTGTGTACAAAATCCTTACTTAAAGTGGACGAGAGTGATGTACATACCCTGAATAGAAATCTTTCTAACCCCGTGTAGTTTATGATTGATAACAATTGGCTTCAATGAATAATACGCATCTTTCACTAGAATTGAGCAACACTACAGATGAGAGTTGGTTGGCAAAATGTTTCACGACTAGGTTATCTCTTTTCTTTTTGTATCTGCTAATTGTTTTATTGGTTTGGATTATTAATTTCTGTTCCAATAATGCGATATATTCTATTATACAAATACAGATAAAGTAAAACTAGTAGTAAAACATTCAGAAAATACCACAAAAAGAGATAACCTAGCCATGAAGTATTTTATCAACTAACTGATTTACAGTGTTGGGGAATTGTATTGAATAACGTACACTCTTCGTTGAAGTGGGTCGTAATCAATTATACACTACACTAGAATACAGTATTTGAATTATTCTTGTAACCACTATTCATTTGAGATCCAAGAGGTTCTATACAAAAAAAAAATGATGACGGGACGATTTTTGGCCAGGGTGTATATATATTATAAAACAGTGATTCACGAAGTTCTATTTATACTTTTTATATATGCATAGCTTTCGTTTATATTATTCTTCTGAAAGAAAAATCATATTATCAGAACTATTAAATGCATGTAAGCATAAGAAAATTATTCATCGTAAATATTCGATTCTTACTCATACCTCAATCAAATATTTACCATTTTACGTTTGGTAATCAAAAATAATAGGCATCTAATGTATTGATGGAAGACATATCAATGTGTTCTTTTTATAAATCATAAAATAAAGTATTTCAAAATAGCAATGAATACACAAATAACATTCGAATATAAATCTAGTGTCTCAAAATATTTGTATAATAGTTTATTTTATATACTTCTTAGTATAGACTTACGATAAGAACTTGAATATTTTATCACGAAAAAAAAGTGTGCTGTTAAATTCTCTACAGTTATTATAATAAAAGATTCTGTTGTCTTGTTTTAAGATAACTTAAAAAAACCAAAAACACAGACGTATGAGATACTGTAGTGTTATGATTTGACATCTATATGAATTTAATTGTTCATCTTCTCTCTATTTATGTCGTATCACCTTTCTTTTTCTTTGTTGGTATATATATATATATGTTTGTGATGATAAACAAGTAGATTTGATTTTAAAGAAAATTAAAATAAATGGTTATGTTCTTATTAAAACGAACTCATATTTATCCTTAAAATAATGTTGTAAAAAATAAAACATAGAGTGTAGATAATGATCAGATATGAATAGTTCGTATATTATTATCTTCTTATATTAAAACTGTAAATATCTTAAAAATTGAATATCTCGATCCACGTTCACTATAGACACGTAATATTTTAATTTTGCTAGATTGGTAGTGAGCTTGATAATTTGACTCTAGCATGATCAATCTTTTCATATAATAGTATAAAAAAGTTTTATTATTATATGACGATTTATGCATAGAAAAAAACCAACACAATTAAACATATAAGCAAATTCGACCGCACAATTAAACTAGAATGGAGTAAAGGAATTACGTTTTATGGCATTTACAGCTTTGTTTTTCTACAAATTTTTATTTTTTTTCTGACATAACTTGGAGTTTTTTCAAAAAAGTTTTCAATGAAGTCTTAAAATGGGGCTGAAATGTAAAAGCTATGTGAGAATTCGGTTCTAAGAAAGTACAAATAAATGAATTTTGAATTTTCAGATTTCTTTTGGATATTTGAACTTAATAACTTGTTTTATTTTATTGTAAACGACGATTGTTTATTCTCGGATTACATAAGTATATTTTAATACTAATATTAAAAAATAAATGTTTAAATTAATATTTATTCAAATAAAATTATTTCAATGAGGAATGATGTCTGAAAGGAGAGGAGCAGACAATTTTGGAATGCAAACTTATACTCAATATTTTCATAGGGGGTTGCACAAAATAAAGCCAGCAAATGAATCTATTAAAACACTCATATTTCATAGCCTGACTATTGTTATGTTTGCTCCATTTTATGAGAAAGTTTGCCAAAAAAAAATCTGATGTTCCATGAATTGGTTTTTTTTTTACAAAAACATTCTACGATTACGTAGACAGATCGAACTTGATGTTACTAATTTTCTTCGTCATCACACTCACTGGCTATTAAGTACCATTAGAAAAAGAAGACTTGACTGCTCTAGAATATCACTTTCGAATTGACTTGAGGGTTCGATATGATATCACTTGTCGTATATCGACTAACACGTTCATAGAAAAACAGACATCAATGAACAACACTTTTTAATACAGATCACATTATCCAACTAATGCATTAGTTTTTGCCTTTATAATTGTATAACGTAGATTTAAGACACTTTACCATATGTTTGAATATGTTATCGAACAGTGCGGAGCAAATTGTATTGTAATTTTTCATTCAAAATCCTGTGAAGAAATAGAATGTCAGAACTACTCATATTGCGTTCTAGCCAAAATAATACAAGATCACAAAATTGATCCGTTCGGTTTGATGGGCTTTCGGGAATCGCGAAACGTTTTTTGTACAGTAGCCATATCTATTAGTGAGATCAAGCGAATTAAGACAAGCATAAACTTATTATTTATTGAAAACAAACATGTCACAATAAACAAAAGTAAAAGTAAGATTTGCTTAGCTAAAAATATCTCAATTCTTCCTGATTGATCCCTTGCCAAGAAATGTCTTCTGAAACTCTTCTTCATATGTATTCGATGGCATCACATAGAGAAGAAATCTTCATATCTGTGGTAAATAATATAAGAAATATGTTATTAATAATTTACACTTCTGTCATTCTCCGTTCAGTTCACCACAAGCATAGATAAATGAAAAGATTACTTGTGGTACAAAACAGACAATGATAATAATTGATGTAAGATAATGTTCTTTATACATTTGAAATGTATTTTCATCGTTTTCCTTCACTGTTTGTATACGATTACGTGCTGTTCAAATGATGAGAACAATAGTTAAAAGAAAGTGTGCGAGAAATGGAATGCAATAGTGAATGAGAACATTGATACAATTGCATAGGGTAAAAGTTGATCCTGGATAATTTGTAACACACATGGTGACATTGGTTGATGTATAAAATGAATCGTCGGTTTCCTCAACTTTGTTAATTTCATGAACAAGACTATGCCAAGACGCTCTATTTTCACCGAATTGGTTAGCCAATAATTTATTCGAGTAGAAACGTAGAGAGAAGAAAGGAAATTGTCCTGCACGAAAAGAGATTCAAACGGATTATAATTGAAAAGTGTTCGATTACTTTCAAGAATAATTTGAATAAATTTTAGAACAATAAATAAGAGGATACACTGGTTGAGAATAGAAATGAGAAGATAATTACACGTATCCAATTTACGTGGTATTGGATAAATAAAATTAAGAAAACTGTAGAATTTTCATTATTGGCAGTAGATAGCCGAAGTTTAAGTAAGAAACAACATCATGAGAAATTATTCATTTTTTAAGTCAAAACAAACGAAGAAAATAACAACAATAAATACAATTAGAACTTTTTTATTACAAAAATCAGCCATTTCTGATAATGTTCATAGAAAGGAACGAAAGATTGAATTAAATTATTTGTCATTGACTAATTCAGTATAATGCCATTTGCAGCAGTTATTCGCTTCTTACTTAAAAAGATTTCAGCAGTTATGAGTAGTTTTCCTTTGAAACAGGTTTCATATATAAAACCGATCATAACTTCAAGGATTCAAACTTAATCGATCAATTGATGATTATATTGATTGAAATGCTATTGCTTCATTAAATTCATCAATAAGAATTTGAATCCGATATCAATCTGCAGATTAATTCGAGTTTTAACGCAAGTTACCCACTGATTACCCTACACCCTCAAGATTCATCTAGACTATGAGTAATCTTAGTTCAGACGCTCATATATCTAGGTAAATGCGTGTTAATCAAGATAACTATACTAACAATGATACAATTGTTTGAAGTTGATTATGTAGAATAAATTGTCTTGTTCCATCAAGCAAAATCATTCATGTGTAGCTATATGGAAAACTTTATTAATGATCCATCAAATAAAGTAGTTAATTTGTAATATGTATTTGAGAGATTCTTTATTATTAGCATGATGGACATGGTGATATACAAAATATTATTCTATTCACAACTAGTGTTGCTAAAGTAGTTTTGAAGTTTTGGTTTTTGAAAAAAATTGATTCTATGTTAATCTTTAGAAAAGACACTCAAGTTGAAAAAGTTATTTACCCTAGATGTATCTACAATTGATTGAATTAATCATTTTGAAAAGAAATAATCAATGAATATAATAAGAATTTTGACTTCATTTTAAGCTCTAGCTAAAATATGAAGATATTTGTAATACAATTAGAAATGTTTGCAATAAAAATGCATTAAAAAAAAATCTTTCGAATTATACTAATGAATAAGTTATGCCATCAAATTTTATGGTTAAATCATATACATCAATATTTGATACCAAAGAAGAAATTTGACTTAGTTATAATTTTGTTAAATGAAAAAATTTCTTTTCTTTTTGTGATTTATTTATATTTATAAATTTATAACTATGGCAATGAATATGATTATAATCATCATTTTGTTAAACTTATAAAACAGATGGTTAAAAATAATAGTGAAAACAAATAGGAAATAACAAGATCATTCATATGATGAAAAAAAATCAATGAAAACAAAGTTTATTATTCTAAGCAGATTTTTAAAATAAAAATGATCGAATATTGAAAATAATCTATTATAAGTCTATTCAACATCATAATCTGTTTTGCCTTGTTGTACAGTGTGTGTAAATTTTTGAACGACATCATCTGGTACTTTAGTTTTTCTAACAGCATCATTTTCTTGCATTTCTTTACACCAATTAGCAAGTTTAGGTAATTTTCCATCAGCATTTAAGACAAAACCAGTTTCTTTTAATGCTGGAAAACTTTCAAACCATGGCCATAACATATAATCAACCATTGCTGGTTTTGATCCACCAAAAAATTTATCTTGAAGTGCTTCTTCATAAAAAGTTAAACTTTGTTTTAAATCTTCAACAGCATTCTGTTCTTTGCTTCTAAATAGTTTATAAAAAGCTGATCGAACCTAATAAAACAAGACAAACATTTGTTTATATTAAAGAGAATTTTATTTACATTTCCATGTCTGTCAATGAGTACTTGTTGTTTAGCTTTGAGATAAGGATCAACAGGATGAAGACGATGTTCTGGATATAAATCATCAAGATAATTACTTATAATAAGTGATTCAGGTATTGATCGAATCTCTTTCGAATCACGATCGATCCATTCTAATAAAGGAACTTCACCGACTGGGTTTTTTTTTAAATACCATTCAGGTTCATCGTTAAGATTGATAAATATTTCTTCATATCTAGAGTAGTTTTCAAAATATTAAAGAAAAAAAAAAGCAATTATCCTATAAACTTACGGAATATTTTTAGCAGCTAAAACAAGTTTAACTCGTCGAACAAATGGACAAAAACGCATACTATATAATCGTAATTGATTTTCTTTTAATGGTGGACATTCAGAACCTATTTAATTTTATTTATAGGATAAGAAAAATCATTAAAAATCTTTTGAATTCCTACCTGATTTGAGATGTTTCTGACCAGTTGTCATTATGAATAAAATATTAAATATTATTCAATGATCAAACAGTAACAAAAAATGAATACTGAGTGAAAAAAGGCAAATGTTATCCTATTTTATATTGGCCACATAAATTGTGCATCATCATCATGATCCACACTGCAAGTTTTTTTTTCTTTCCTTGCTGAGCAAATAAACAATTGAAGAACGTGTTCTCTGAGCAAATATAAATCATGATAACTCGAGTTATTTTTATTTTTGTTGTTGTTGAAGATAAGAAACAAATCATCAATATATATTATTATGTAATGCCTTTAGAATTATGATATTGATTTCTATAAATTCGAATTAAATCAAACTGTTAATATTCCCAGATGGAAAATTTTACAAAGATTTTATGAAATTGTGCATGATTCTTACTATAAGATTTTTGCAAAGTCTCATGATCGAAATTTTGTAAGATCTGATACGATCGTATAAGATCATAATTTTAGATTTCATTAGTTGAATGCGAGAATGATGAGTTTTAAAACCATTTCAGAACTTCTGGGACACCTCTCTTATAAAAAGTTGTTGTCGACGGAATGGTTTTCGAGAAGTTCTTCGAAAATCTCTTCTGTCACTGTGCTACATTATCAAAATTAGATGGAATCCATCAGATTCATCACGATTCTGACTGTTGCACTTGTAGACACTCATATCGGGTGCAGATTCATCCAATTTTACAATCTTCCTAAAAAAGAAGCTACCATTACCGAGATAGTATTTTTGAAACATTCTCTTAGTTATTTAAACAGCTTGACTAAGAAATATTTATAGTTGGTCGACGTATGATAAAAAACTTTGTGAATAGAAGTAATTGTAATATTGTCAGAATTGAATTTGAATAGAAAATTTATTTTTTTTAGGAAGATTTCATATATTCTCTCTAAAGGAGAAAATATCTTTTATATTCAATTAAAGAATAAAATTTATTTAGAAAAAAAAAATTCAATACTTAGACGAAAACATATTAAATTACTTTTCATTGTTTTGTCTAATAAAAATATTAAGAATTCAGTGAATTTCTACGCATAAATACAAGTCCTGTTTCTTTTTCTATACGTTTTTGTCGTTTGTTTGAAGCTGATAATGATTTTTTAGTTTTTTGTTCAAATATTCCACTTGGTGGTCTTTGCTAAATAAATATTTTGTATAATTATAATAAATATAAAATAAAAATCTTACTTGTAAATGTCGCATTTTATCTTCATATGTTCGTAAAGCAGCAACAAGACGAACAATTTCATTTCGACATTCATCTAATTCTGATTCACGTTTTTCTCTTTTAAGTCTTTCAAATTCTAATTGATTTTCAAGTTCTTCAATTTTTCTAAAATAAAATATTATTTTATTTTTTATAAGAAAATTAATCATTTATGAAAATAATACTTTTGTGAAATTTGTTCCATTGTTTCATGTTTTTGATCATCATCTAATTGTCCACCTAATTGTCGATAATTTTTTTTTGCTATATCAACTTGTTTTTCTAATTGATCAAGTTTAGTTTTTGCACGTAAACGTTCTTCTTCTTTAGGTGTTAATTTTCTTCGATGATCTTGTTTTGTTGATTCATTTTGATGACGTTTTTGATTTGTTTCAGTTTTATCACCATCACCACCTAAGATTTTTAAACAAGCTAATTGACCAAAACGTCTTGCTACATCTTTTGGTGTTTCACCACTTTGAGTTGTTAATTCCATTGATGCACCCATTTCAATTAACCATTGAAGAATTTTTAAATGTCCTTGACCAGCTGCTTTATGTGCTAATGTAGCACCACGTTCATCACGTTCATTTATATTAACAACACCTTGTTCAATTAATAATTTAACATGTTCAAAATCTCCATTATATGCAGCTACATGTGCAGGAAAAGCAAGATCTAAAATAGAATTATTTTTTTTGTTTTTTTGTTTTTTTTGTTGTAAGATAAATTTTATTTTACTTTCGGCTTGTTCTGGATGATCTTGTTCCCATTCAAGTGCATCCAAATAGGTACAACAATCTTCTTTAAAAAATTGTTCAGCTAAAGATTTAGGTGT
>CAJNOL010002135.1:18199-45745 GCA_905250125.1 Rotaria sordida | reverse complement strand
TTGATATTTGATAGACGTGTTGACAAACATAATGGAAAGAAACAAGCATGAACATACAATAGTGTGTGGACGTACGGAAAAGCGCGGGACCGGGCGGGATTCGTCCCGCGGAGCTCTGGTAGGTACGGTTACCGGTCCAAGTACGGCAACTGTAGGTGGTTATCGGTTCAAACCCGTTGTCAACAAAAACAGCATTTTTTAAGAAAATGATATTTTATAAAGGTTGACGAAAGTAAATCGAGGTCGAAGAATTCGAATCTGAAGTCGGCTTTTGAAAATTTTGAGTTTTAGTTCTTCACATATGATGTTTTTCAGGGATAAAGTTTTCCAGAAAAAAAGACGATTTTCAAGAAGCGGTTTAGTCTTGGGAAAAGAAAATTGAAAAGTTCAAGGATCTGATTTCAGATTCGGAGTCTTCGACCTTGACTTACTTTTCGTCAACCTTTATAAAGTATCATTATTTTTCTAAAAAACCCTTTCCTTTGTCGAAAAAATTCAATTCAAAATTTTCAAAAACTGACTTCAGATTCAGATTCCTTGATCCCGATTTACTTTTGTCAACCTTTATAAAATATCGTTATTTTCTTAAAAAATGCTGTTTTTGTTGGCAACGGGTTTGAACCGATAACTACCTACGGTTATCGTCACCGTTGCATCCCTAATACTAAAAGTGTTTCGAATTGGAATTCATGGCTATCTGGTTTTCGTCGTATGTATGCAATAAAAATTTTCATCGTTTTATTAACCTTATTGTTTCAAAAAGTATTGATTTATCAAAGCTGATCAACACTATCGCCTATTTTCCTTAAAAATCTTTTCTTTCTTAAAAAGAAGGAAGAAGAAGCATGATGAAATACTGGCAAATGTGAGTTCTTAGTTTTTTTTGGATCATCTTTTTCTTTCCGCGGTACTCTTTTTTCTTTATTATCGTCATCGAATTTCAATGGATAATATGATGATAAACGTACTAATGCATCTATCAAAATTTGAATCTTTATCGTCACAAAAAACTGTTTACATGTTCTCTCATTTGATACTACTCTTGGTACAAATGAGGCTTTATATTAATCGTTATCTCCTGGTCGCACGATAATGTTCTTTCTCGTTTTTAATCAAATTTTTTAAAATTGTTAGTCAAATCAAAATAGTTCTTATAAAATTACAGTTTTTTTTCTAAGTTTAATATTGTTACAAAAAATCAGCAGATTTAACCTAAACTTTGAAAGTGGTCTAAGACACATTCAAAAAATTTTCCATCAGCATTAAATATTAAAATATTTGCAGTCAATTTTCTTAAAATCATATAGATGATTCGAAAAGTTTCTGGAGTAAATAACCTGTGCTGGTTGGTAAAACATGCATCTGAATTCCCGTAGATCAAGAACTATATTTATTTATGATAGTAAGCTGAACAGGACAAGCAGACAGGAACTCCAAAGCAACGCGTTTTAATATGTGAAGATTTCGTTATAACACTATTTGACGAATTTTCTAACATATTAAAGCGAGTAGTTTGTTTTTGATATCTTCCAAATTCTGGCTTCGTTAAATCACAAAAACTCAAGTTATGAACCACGTTCTGTGTTCTTTTTTTCCTACAGCTAATTTTATTACGTGAATCATTGGTTCGTTCATTTGTAGTTTTTCAACGAGATCAAATACGTTTTAACTGATTTGTTTTCTTTAACACCATTCCATCTTTCGAAATAGAAGAGCGCATATTCTAATCATAATTATTTATTATTATACACATTGCAATCGCATTTGATGGACATGAAAACAGAGTTCTGAATGGGATTTCTTTCATGTTTTTTTCTTGTGACTAAATTCAGACTTTGTGTGATGAAATATGAACTTTGGGTATGATAGATAATAGTACTACTTCTGTTCTTATGATTAAACTATTTCATAAATAGAAAAGTTTCTTTCTTATTGTACTTTGTCATAAAAAAGAGGTTTTATATTTTTATAGAAGTTTTAACATCTGCACAATAATAATAATTTTGTAAAGCGCTGTGTGCTTCAAGGTCACTCAATATTATGAATACTCTTCCACTATCAATATTGATTATTTAGATAAAATGACATGATCTTAAAGAGTCTTTACCGTCTTCACCTCAAATTAATTTTCAACATAATTTATTTTATGTTGTATTTTAGCGAATAGAAAGGGATAAATAGGAGGTCCTGAACGAGTCTCAATAAATTCTTATGAATTCACTATCGTATTCATTGAAGTTCAACAAGATCGTAATATCTAAGATGATATATCGCAGTGGATCTTGAGTTTTTCGGAATGATTCTGATTTTCTTTGTAGTTTCGATGAATAATCTTCTAGGTTTTTTTCGATACTTCTTTGGAAGAGGATAAAAGAATTTAGAAAATTAGAAATGTTCGACAAAGCTACAGTGAATCAGAGCTATTTTTAAAAAATGAACACGAAATCAGAACCGTTGCGAAAATTGCAATAGATCCATTATTTTGTTTTTGAAGAAACAAATAGAATTTATCTGAATAGTATAAGAAATAAAATGCGAAATTAGCTAACCTGAATGAAAACAGATAGAGAGCAACTGAATCGAAAAGATAAGAAAGTCATGGTAGTCAATTCAAAGATTAAAAAAATTCTTTATTGAACGAATTGTCCCATGATATGTATGCGATGGAATGGGAAAAACCAAGTGGTTCCATCTCGTTCCATTCGGAGATCTGCATGAAAAATATTTTGGAAGATGATAATATCATAATAGAGTAATATAATTATTTAATCAAACACGTTAGCATACTTTCTTCGAGTAGATGCCAAAGTCTCATAATAATACGGACATTTATATTGAAGATAGTAAAAGATATTCCACTTATTTTGTATTAATGGCGAAATAATTACCATAATTGAGAAAACTGTTTCGTATGATTTATCAGAAAAGAGTAAAGTCGGTCACACGTCTATCTGATACTTAGATTTAATCAATCAACTTTTTAACTATCCTCTTCAATTAAAGTTAATTGCTCTGCTGACTACATTTCTCTATTTATCATCGAGAAAATAATAAATGAATAAACCTAAACCAGTAATTTTAAAAGCATTGTCCTACTTTGTTGTAATTACCTTTTACACTCAGTGAGAAAGATAATCGTTTTACAGATTAGTTTGTTCCAAAGAAACATACTAGAAACACTGGTTGCACAAGACAGAAACAGTATTTGTGGACGATGCTCTTTTGGTTTTCATCAGAGACAAACTCTAGCACAATGCAGCATAGTGAATACTCTAGTTCTGAATACTTTTAAATTACTCACATTGTCATTGTGAGTAGATATTCAGAGTTAAAAAAATTCATTTTGACAAGGTCAATACGTGAAAGTTTTAAATAAAAATTTTTCGGCTCTCACCATTATCACACCTTTGAAGACAAGAACAACAATGCTACAGTTCCTTTCCAAGAGTTCTTAACCAATGGAAGAAGGAAATGAACAGTATTAACAACAAGACTCAGGCTGTTCTAGAAAATTTTAGAATATTTTCAAAAACTTTTCTCAAATATGGATGACTGGAATACGTTTGTGAATGTACAAAATTGTGTTGTTTCTGATTTTTCTACAGATAAAAACTTATATTCAAGATGTCAAGGATGATGAATAGTGATGGATTGATTCGTTATAGTCGCAACATGATCAATATGAAAATCTTGAACGAATCAAGTTATAACTTTGAAGAAGAATCAATATAAGCGTTTATGAGTTGGTCGGAGTATATAATTTTTGTCGATAATTCAATGATTAGAATAATAATGATGTAAAGTCAAAAACAAAACAAAACACGAGAAAGAAAAGCAACGAGTGAATGGCAACAATACAAACCATAACAACAGAGAATTAGCGGGAAAAAATCAAAACTTTCTCTTTTAAATACAAAAATAAATAAGCTAGATCGTTTCTCTGCCGATGAATTATCATAGAAAGTAGTTATAGTCTACACGACATTTTTCATTTGACATATTCTATATTAGTAGAAAGAGAATAAAGAACCAAGCTTTGTTCCTTGGAGACATTTGTTTCATGCGGCTTAGGAAATCGTTTCTACTTCTATATTTGCTAATAAAAGCTTGAATTATTTAATAGATAGATAGAGATCTTTATGTTTTCTGAAATCCTACAAAATTCTTTTCAATTACATGATTTCAGCTATTCAGTCATTATTTGTCCTATCAATAAAAAGAAAAATAAAACAAACGTCATTTATCTGTGAATTCTGTCCGTTTGCACTATTGAAAATAATCAATGGTGATAGCGAATAATTATTAGTCAGTTCTTTGCATATCTACTGTCCATCCGAAAAAGATTTGGATGTCCTTGTATTTCTTTCGTATTTCTTGATACGTGAACCAGAAGCAAGAGACTAATTTTTTCTTTTCTCGTCAATAGATGCTGCTCCTTCTTTCATATTATGTTATCTATAGAAATCAGCTACTAGTTTGGTTATCATGGTGAATGTTGGTATATTTTTTTCATGAAAATACCTAATTATTCAACATGCTCGGAGCAAGACTCTTCTGTTTTTCATACAAAGATGTTCTCTTTTTGGGCTTCGCACTTATAACATGTGCATATCACTGGAATGAGCACAACGAACTCGATGCATTCGTATGATTTTCAATAAAGAAAGATAAATTCCACAATGTAAACTATTTGAAAAAAGAAGAAGTCTCTCAAACACTCTTCATAGGATAGTACGAATGAAAAATCATCGTGAATTTTTTTCAAAATTAGTTTCCAAATATATTGTTAGAGAGTTCATTAAAACTGGCGCGAAATCGAGTAGTTTTAAATGAGTTTTACGGCTAGAGATCAAAATTAGGAGATGAATACGACATTTGAACATCAATGTTATATGCAGTCCTTGAAAAAAAATAATCAACTATCTTTATTTTAAAAATCATGTCAAAGGATAGAACTCACTGTACTCGTTCTA
Source organism: Rotaria sordida (assembly GCA_905250125.1). Lineage (NCBI taxonomy): Eukaryota > Metazoa > Rotifera > Eurotatoria > Philodinida > Philodinidae > Rotaria > Rotaria sordida. The sequence goes on along the minus strand of CAJNOL010002135.1, from coordinate 40,772 downwards.
GTGTTATGCACATCTTATAGTTCTGATGTCCAAAAAGTGAGTATCTTTATTTTAAAAACAGATGAATCTTAATTTGAACATATTGAAAAACCGAATGCTTTCAAGAAAAAACGTGCCATAATTTGAGATTATAACTAAACTTGCTGATTTGTATAGACAATATAGTATGAAATGTGACTGTAGGTGGGAGTCTGTGCAGATTCAGACAGGACAAGACTCACACTCATAACATTACTGTAATCTAGATGATATCCTTCTAAAACAAGTCACAATCTTCAATGTTGAACGTGCACGTCCTCGATAAGATGTAGTTGATGGCAAATCTACCATTCAGATAAAAATGATCATCATTAATTATAAGAATTCCATCTTTCTTCAACAAATGATTAACAAATATGTCTCTATGGACAATGATTTTACAGACAATAGAAAATATTTGCATGCAACGACAATAATGACTGGTGGATAGGATTTCATGATCGGTAATATAAGTGATTTCTTTTTATTCTTTGTTGACTACATAGTATCTGCTTAGTTATCGAACAATCAATTTCAGACAAGTTACATTGCAACCTATTTGACAGTAATACAGATACTTAATGATGAATGCACTTGGCAAAAAATCCATCCAAGGTACAACAAATCGATATCCAACATAGAATTCTTACTATGAAAGTTAAAGCAACGGTTTCTATTATTTGTTTTGCCATTCTCTGACGAGTGAGACAATCATCTCGTTCTCCTATTGGTGTTATGATTAAGTTATTCATTTTTTACTAAAGACAGATATGACTTCACTATATTTGCTCTTCAGTCTACAAAAAGACAAATATTTGAGTATCATTTGTATCATAGATCAAATTCTTTGTCATTATTAGGTGAAGTATGTCATTTATGGCTAGGTTTCATACATGATGGCAAAAACTCATATTCAACATTAAGTTAGAACTTATCCTAACCAAACAATAGTTTCACTCAAAATAAAATGCTAGCATGACGAATTCGCATCGAATTCACTATGAAGTTTCTCTACGATTGGACAAATAAATTCTATATACCCAGCTTTGAGATTTGTAGAGATTTTATTTCTTGCTCATCTTAGTCATCCGAGACGAATCAATAGAAAATTTTCTATTCTCTTCACTGAAGTACAGATATTGAATACTAAGACTGTGTCAAACGTATTGAAAGAATTTCAACGAAACAAAGTGTTTTTTCTTTTATACAAACTATCATTCAGAATATCACACAAGTTTTATTGTCCTTCTCAACTGTTCAACATGTCACTTTTACTATAGTTTTATACATGAATCAATTTTAGAGAAGGAATCAAGAATATCAGTTTAAAATTTCAGTAGATGCAAGGAGTCGAATAATGGGTGAGGGTAAATGCATTTCTGTAAATTATATTTACCTTGTTGTTTCGAATTGCATAGTAGGCCACGATTTCTATATCGGCATCGGTCAATTTCATACCGTCTAATCTTAATTCTTCCTGATTTTTGTTTTCAGTAATTTTTTGCTCAAGCACTGAGTTTCGATATTGTGGTGGTGATACCTCGACGGCTGCTGGTTTTGGCGCTAAAAAAGACAATGACAATGCATAACATTAATCTCAACATGAAATCAATCGATTTAAACCCACATCCCTCAAAATGTTCACCCTCACCGTCACTCTCATCCACGCCTCATCTTCACTGTTATCCACCAACTATTTGTTACAGGCGAATCTTCTCTAAAATCCAGTCAAAAAAACCCCTACCCTACACTAACTATTTCACAATAATTATATTTGGTGATCAAATGTATATTTTTTGGTGATCATTTCGCAACAAACACATTTTGATAATCAAAAGTAAATTTTCTCTTCTTTTGTCCTTTTTTGATTGTAACATCTTCGAAAATTTTCCCTGGTCACGAAACTATATAGATCAAAATAAAATTTAAGCTTTCAGAAAACTAATATATAAATGAGTTCAATAAATAGATAATAAAAACTAGCCTAATCTCGCACATATCAAGGAAAAAACCTAGTTGCATGTCTTACACAATATTGTATTTTTTACGACGGTTAAAAATTGATTTGTTGTTTTGCTGAGAAATTCGATAATTACGTACAAGTGATCATCAGAGTTCGATGGTTCCAAACAAAAAAGCGAGAACTGAATCAAAACTGAAACCAGAAGTATGAAATATAACAGGGCAAAACTGGTGGAACCGAAAAATCTTTTGCTCATAATTAGAAAGTTGATCTTTCAATTTTACGTATTATTATTAACTCGAAGAGATCAGTCTACTAGCACACCAACCAAGAGGAAAACAGCTGATCTTTTTTAAAATTTTAGTCAACTCTAAATAGAAAAACCACAGCAATCGAAAATCTGATTTCAGCTGCTAGTTTCTTCGTATCCCATTATCTCTTTGTCTAGAATTTTGAATGATTTTTAGTGAATGTGACTTCAAATTTAGGTCAGAAACTAAATTTAGTTATCGAATGAATTGTTTTTTTCCGTATTGTTAGCTCGTAAACGACGAGGTTATGTTTGTTTATTTATATCTATATGATGTCCTTAAAATCACGTACACATATATATAACAACAGATCATAGAGAAGAGAGAAAGAAAGAAAAAAGAGAGAGATATATATAACAATAACACTAGCAGCAACAGTATGAGAAAACGAAAGGTAGAAAGATATCGAGGGAAGGATGATGGTGAATCACCGCTAACACGTATACAATACGAATAATATATGATGTATTTTGTTTAAATCGCATCGAATTTCTTCAACTACATCAAATATTTTTGCTAGATTTAGTTCAACATAGATATTCTTATAATCATGTTTAAATCGAATTCCTTTTCGATACATTGAATGATCTCACAATACGATCGATTATATTTTGATTCATATGCTGTATAGCCACCTAAATACGATTCATTGTCCTTTTGCTTTTGAATCCGTTCATTTTTTTTCGGAACATAACTACGCGAAACTAACATCATCTCAGCCATCAGTATTTATGAAGAACGGTAGCGTAGTAATCAGTAGTCTCTTAAATTTATTGTTTCAACCAAGAATAAACTACTACACATATGGTAGAGATCAGCATTGTTAAAAATATTATTTTACTTATTTCGTACTGTTTATTAGATATAAAAATAACATAGTTAGCGTTGATTCTATCTCTGAGTTCAAGAATTTCATTTCAAAGAATCTTGTATTTTCTAGAATTGTTTTATAAATTAGTCAATCATATATAAGACTGGAATGACTCTAAAGTAAACAAAATAAGTTCTGACGAACAAAGTTTATTAGCGCAGCTTCTTCGAGACTGAAGATAGGGCTCACAGATTTCACATCAATTTGAATATCCAAGGGTTATAAAACTAGTTGTAACTGTCTGTAATGAGAAGAGGGGCTGAGAAGCCGAGATTGTAAACTTAAAACTTACACTCACTATTTTTCTTGGAAAATATACGTGAGTTCTACAAAAAAATTTTCGTTGAATTTTCATTATTGACGGCAGTATTATTATTTGAAAACATGCACTTTTTGATAGATATTTTTGATCTCAATTCGCCTATATCATGTCTATAGATATAACTGAACATAATCATTAAAATTCTTTTCTTCTTACTGTCAATATCTGGTGAAATGGAAGATATATACATAATATTTAAATAGCTATTTATGGATATTTTGATTAAAACAAAATAATTCTATGGATTGCTTATAAAATACGTTTGATATTGATCTTAAGTTTTAATTTGCTATTCTTTTTAGCAAGGTTCAGTGCATTTTAATAGATATGTTACTTGAACAATCTAGAGAACAGAAATTTTATCTATTGAAAGTATACTCGTTTTATTATAACCGACAGGTATAACTACGCAGTTATTTTACACATAGCAAATCTTTTACTTTAATCAGAAATACTTTAAGGGCTAATTGCTAATGTTGGTGTGTACTTGTACATGTTCAAAAAGTTTGAAGAATTCAACAGTTTCAAAAGATGCAAGCTATCGTAGAAACTAAAGAAACTAAAAGATTTCGAAGATCTGATGGATCTTGACGAACTATAGGGCAATAAATAATGTTCGTATAGCGAAAAGATCTATAGGTTCTGTTGTTGGAGACAAATTTCAATTACTCGTAAGAGTATGTATACGATTATGGATATGCTTGTTACTTTAAATGTTCTTCTTCTCTTTCAGCAGCATCCCTATACCCAATCTCAAATATGTAAAACTTTGAGAGTCAGTGCGTATCACCTGATACTTGACACAGTACTAAATTCCTGAAATATGGGAACAAAGTATGTTCTTCATAATATTAATAACTATTGTGACAGATGCTCCTTCGTGTAGCAGTGAATGAACGATGGAGGACCAATCGAATTACTTCTTTAACATGTAAATTGTTCGATGTTAAATGCAACATACCTAATTTTGGTGTAGGTTCGACTTTTGGTTTGGACTTGGGTACAGATGAAACGAGTTTTGGTTCTGGTTGCTTTGATGCATCTAAAAGAAGACAAACGATATGATCATCATCTGTATGAATTCATACTGATTATATGAAAATCGTTGGTTCTGTTCGGGAACTATGCAATGTTCAATCTATCGCTGGTCAAGAAGACAGAAGCACTAAAACATATTTGGTTAGTTCTAGCATTTTAATGAGTTTGAAATCAACTAATGCTATCTGTTATCGGAATGCTCCTTCTTTTCTCGATTGTATTTAAAGAAGGCAGCTTATGTTACTATCAAGTTGATGAATTCTGCCGCTGGCTGTCGTCAGCATCATACAAGAGCTGAATTTTGTCGCTTCACTATCCCGAAGAGAATTCATCTCCATCGAATGAGCATTAATTCAAGGGTTACATATACAGGAAAAAAAGCAAGTTTTGTTTCTATCAAATACTATTCATTTCTTAGGTATTTCGAGACAAGTCTAGACTCACACTTACAATAGGTACATATGTACGAACTATTTTTGGAATCATCAGTGACGAGAAAAACTGCAGTCATTCGATCACTCAAACACTATGTGTCGCTTCTGCTTTTCTGTACGCTAGCCCAGATATACCTGAGAAACGAATAATGTGCCACTGTCGAGTTCCTGATAAACATTAAGTAAACAAGATTTTGGCTCCTATTATTCTTTTGTCCTAACTTCTCTATACTCAGTTCTAGTTCACAACTAAGTAAAATTCGAAATATCATTTTGCGTACAGTCACAACACTGCATAGTGTTTAACATATTCTTGATTTGATTCGTTGATTTCTTCAGCTTCTGAACCAGTTTCTCTGTTTGTCACAGAGAAATAGGAATCCAAATATGTACAATGTATGACACATACCTGATTTTCCGAAAAAATATAATAAATATATCATTCTATATGGTATAGTCGACTGCAATCTGCATGTATAGATCTGTCGAACTTTCAACAACCAGTGAAAAGTTTATGATAGCAAGAGACAGAAAGAGATCAAAGTTTGACAACAGTCATGAAAAGTAGAAAGAATCCAAATAATAGTCCTTTACAATAACAAAAGCTCTCCTGCGATATTTCGTTTTTATTTTCTTCATCTTGTCATGTCTCTTTCCTTGTATGAGGAGGTATGATCATTGCTGAGTAAGCGTGTAGCCAGGTCAAGATAAGGTCTGGTGCGTCTACCTTGAAAATATGTGTGACTGAGAATGTCAATCAGCTTCGCAGTTATCTACAACCACACCCTTTAACGCAACTTTTGTTTCATGATTAAGATAAAAACATCCAGAAATTTAATAAAATTATTTTAGTATCTTTTTTACAAAATAATATTCCGTCTTAACAAAGATGCGTTTGTTCTGGTTGATATATTTGAAAAATAGAAAAAAAGTAAAATCAAAAAAAAAAGTCTCGATTTTTATGATATATATAAACGAAACTAATACTCTTTGCAAAATAAAAGAAGGGTAAGTATTTTTGGAATAATTTTTGATAGGAACTGGATAGAGATCTGCAGTTTTTACCGTTTAAAAGAGGAAATGAAACTGAAATAGAACCTTGAATACCAGTTTTTCTGCCAAATTTTTTCAGGGCCACCCGTCAGCTTCCTTAAACACAAAACATTATGTAATGTAAAAGTTTTGTAATTTTAATTTCCATTAGTGCATCAGAATCTTTAACTAAAGTTCAATAATCTATATAATTCTAGTGTTAAAAAGTTTAGCTAATCACGAGTTATTAACATATAACAACGTGTTTTCGGCCGAGTCTTCTCATTCGCGAATATTAAATAACAATTCAAAAGCTATTAATTGTAATATTAATTTTAATTCTTTCGCATTTTTTAAAGTTTTCATTCTAAATATAAAAAATAGTTTTAACTCTTTAGATTTTCATCGTTTCAATTAAAAAGAATTACTGATAATAATTTCAATAAAACATACTTTAGTTTTAGTTCTAACTAGTTGCAATTTGTAGAGTGCGCTACATAGAGTACTTTTGTTTTTTTTAATTAAGGGAATTTTATAGAATTCAGTAAATATAATCTTTATTACGGGTGTCAGCTTCGGATTCCCGTTCCTGGGAATCTGGACACCCGTACTGACTCGATACAAATTGAAAGAATAAGTACATCTAGAAATACCAAGATGGTCAAAAACTTATGGAAACGAATTTTCAAGTGGATTCCCATTCCTTAGGAACGGAACCCAAGAGAATACATCCTATTCCGCGATGTAGAGCTTTGTGAAACCAGTTCCGTCTCGAAATCACTTCCGTCCAATTCCCGGAATTCGATCATCATCCAACATCAGAGCTCTACTCAATATCGATCGAGTTCCGTCAATTCCCGGAATTCCGGGAATTGAGTCGAGACCGTATTACTCGGAATTCTCAAGAATTCGATCTAATTCCAGCATAGCATTTCGGAACTGGAAGCAATTTCTGGAATTTCGGACTCGGAAGGAATTCCTAGAAACTCCTGGAAATCCCATGCCGGAATTATTTCTCATAAAAAGTTAACAGAATTGGATGATCGAAAAAAGAATTGGCACTATTGTAGCTAATATTTGAACATTCTTTGTACATAAAGGATGGCTTAAAAATCCTGATGTAATTTGAATAATAAGTTTTTCGGCAATAAACTAAGTGATTATGAATATGTCTCTATGAGGAAAAGATACAGGAAAACATGTTCGACAATATGACTACTGATCGACTACACTAACGAAGATAAAAATTAACAGTGAGCCTTTTAGAACATTATAAAAAGAAAATAGTAGACCAAATAGAGCTTGAGCACTCAGCTCACTTGTAAAATCACTTTAAAGCCATTACATTGATTGTAATATTCATCCTAGTGAAAGTATTTTCGAGTAAAGCAATATTTTTTAAATGATAAAAACGTCGTTGTGTTCTGAAAAGTTCGCTAAGCTTATAACTTTCTTACTATACGAGCTAGCGAAGTCAATCGATGGTCATTTTGTAGAGCGTACTTTACTGCATCTTTTCCTCATAAAGACAAATTTACAGTCACTTATTTTACTATCGAAAAATTTATTATTCAAATCGAGTTAGGACTGCACGGCCATCTTTTATACTGAGCTTATACCTATTAGCTGTAGCATAAGAAGATCTTCAATTCATTTATCATGACCATCATGATATAAAAATATAGATATAGGACTTCCATTTTAATATAATAGATTATCTTTCGATGAACTTACCAATAGGACTCTTTGATTTACTAATACTGGAAGAAGAAGTAGATTGAATTTGTTTTTTGAGTGTACTTGCTTTTTGGCGCCATTCCATACTCTTGTCCAAATGACCGGCATACGACTCAAGTGTCCCAAGATCCAAATACAAATCAATACGTAAAGGGTCATTGGATGGAAGTTGTTCTAACATACGAATAAAGTAGTGTTGTGCCAGATCTGGTTTTCCCATCTCTAATAATATTTTTCCTAATTTCTGAAGATTTGTTTCTTCACTCACAAACTGCTCTTTCATATCCATAAGAACTTGCTTTAAATTATGTTCATCATCATTGCACAATGTCATTTGTATGATCCATACTTGACCATGTTTGCTTCGATTGACACTATCCAATCGAAAAATAGACCCAAGCATGAAAAGCACTTCAGCTTCATCTTTATATTCACTATATTCAGTGATATCAGCAAATGGTTTTGTAATTGCCATCTTAGGATCGGCATCGATTTGAAATAATACTGCTTCTAAATTTTCTTTATCATCAGACAACTTGAGAAATGATAGAGCTAGTTGTTTATCGATACTGGTTGAAAAAAATGAATTCACGGATATGAATTGATCACGGCATTGCTTCAAAATTTCTAGTTCATTAGTTGATATCATTTGACTTCGATAAACCCGAACACGATTCTGAGCTTGATGATTTTGTAATTGATATTGAATATCAGTGATATATTTACGAAACAAAAATATTGTATGAATATCTGCTGGAGTACGGAGAGCGGCATTAAGAGTCTTGTAAAAAAACGATTCTCGCGAGTACCACCGTAAAACATTGTTAGATGAATATTTGTCTTGAAATTCACGAATATTACTCAATTCAACACTATTACCTTTATATTGTTGTTCACAAAGACGAATAAGTTCTTGATTATCTGCTTCAGTGTATCGTAATCGAATAAGACAATCCATCAGAACTTGTGAAAAGACAAATTCACCATTTAAACCTGTTGTTGAATTACCTGCGCCGCCACCTGTAGTAAAAATATTAATTGATAATGGCTCTTCGACCATTTTTTGAATTTTATGATCAGCTTTAATTCGAGAAATGAGCTCATCAAGCTCAACCACAACAGCCCTTACCTATCAATGATAAAAATGTTAAGATAAAATCGAAATCATTTAGTTTAATCTTACTTTTGCATATTCGCAAGCCCACTTTTCATTACGTTTCTTATCGAAACAATAGACATAAATTGATACAACCTGTCGAAGATTGTGAATAGAAGGAACAATTTCTCGTCCCAATTGGCCACTAACAACCATAACTACTCGTTCTTTTTGTGATCGTTCATAAATATACTTTTGACATTGTGATACATCTTGAAATTTCTTGAGATGATTAATGATAGAACGTAATTGTTGTTCAGTATTACGGCCATCTTTGGCGCTTGAACCAGGATCGAGCCAGACGAGACAGAAAATTTCGAGATGCATTTCATCAGATTTTGTGTGAAAAACATTGGTTGATGAAATAGCAGTGGCCATGTTAATCAAAACGATAAAATCAAATTGATTTTTTTGTAAATATTGTCGTTTTAATTGTATACGTTTTCTTAGAAATCTAAAACAAATTTTAATTCTCACTTTTATTGTTTCATTTATTCGTATTTATGGTGCTATATAGATATTCCCATTTGTTAATGAAAATAACTTTCCTCCGCTTCTTAGGTTTTATAGGTAAGATCATCGAACCAAATTGTAAAAACTTCAACATTAATTGAAATTAATTATTTCTCTTTTCTTTGCGTTTAATCATCAAACAAGATTCAACCGATATGAATGATAAATATGAGTTATATTTCTCATTCTTCAAAGATTATCATGAGAGGCCTTCCATCTAGGGTGTGGGAGTGGATTGGGATCAAGGGGGAAACGGCGGATTGCGTATTTTCGGGATTTTCAGGATTTTTTCCGTATTTTTAGGATTTTTTCCGTATTTTTAGGATTTCTTTCGTATTTTTAGGATTTTGCGGATTGCCAGAAGATTTCCAGAAGATTTTGGGATTTTCGTGGGATTTCGGGATTTTCACGAGATTTCATGGATTTTTACAGGATTTTCGGGATTTTTGTCGTACTTCAGAGGTTTTGCACAGAATCTTATAATGAGAGACAATAGGTTGAGTCACAGTGAAAAATAAATCTGTCATCGCCAGTTACCTAGACACGTCACTTGTTATGATTGTTATCACACCAACTGGGACTTCAGAGGACATTAGTCTATCGTATTTTATTGAAAAAAAACAGAGCAAAGAAAAACAACAAAAATCAGAAAAAATGAAAAAGAAAGAACAAAAACTATCTACCTACAAGGGGAAAAAGCAGGTTATTTTGGATTTGAATCCCGAGAAAATCCAAAAAAATCCCAAAAATCCCAAAAAACCCGAAAAGTCAAAATCGAAAGCAGTTTTCAGCAATATTTTTCGATCATATTCTCAAGTGTTTCGAACATAAATAGGCAGTTTTAGGTCCTCAATGGCTATCCTATGAGAGTACCCGTAAGTTCTTAACTGCTGTTCTATGGGGGTACCCATAGGTCCTCAAGGGCTATCCTATAGCAGTATCCATAATTCTTCAAGAGCTATCCTATGGGGGTACCCATAGGTCCTCATAGCCTATCCTATAGGGTACCCACAAGTCTTCAAGGGCTATCCTATGGGAGCTACTATAAGTTCTCATGGCCTATTCTATGGCGGTACCCATAGATCCGCAACGGCTGCCTTACAGTGGCGCTTATAAGTGTGCGAGAGCCCCAGTTCAGTTTGCCGTGGTGGAGATGATCAGCCAGCTCTCGTTCACATGAGATGCTACTCTCTAGCACCTCTTCGATTGAGCTCTCGGAAGCCGTGGAGCTGAAGGTGTCATGAACCAAACGTTGAACCGATCTTTGATAAAAGAGTAACTCAAAATTGACCCAAACTTGTGAAACGCAATCTCGCCGACGTAATACTAATTGTGAAGTAAAACTACTCCTTTAGGTGACTCAATGATGCTGAGCTAAGAAGAACAGTCCACTTTTACTTCTTTAAGGAAAAATCAGGTACACGATTCTTACATTACCCTTACACCAGTCCCGTACCACATTCAACTTCAGCTACTAGATGACGTACGAGTAGCATCCTTATTATTGTCTGCCAAGTCCTGTGATTAAAAACCCTTGAAAACCTGTGACGACTAACGCTAGATATCTCCTGAGCAGTCAGCAGTACCCGGCACTCTTCCATGGGATAACCTTTGAAGAGTAACCAGAACTACCGCAAGACAGTCCTTGAAAAGTTAACGATACCAAACCTCGATAGCCGTTGGACGCTTATGGGCGCTGCTCATGGAAAGCGCTTGAGGACCTATGAGTACCTTCGTACGACAGGCGATGATGATTTATGATAACTGCATAGGATAGGCCATAAGTACTTATGGGTATTCCATAAGATAAGCCATGAGGACTTATGGGTACCCATAAAATAGGGCATGAGGACCTATGGGTGTCCTGTTGGATAGGGCAAGGGGACTCATGGGCACCCCATAGGACAGCGCTTGGAGGCTTATGGGTACCCCATAAGATAGTCCATGAGGACCTATGAGTGACCCATAGGATAGGACATGAGGAACTATGGGTACCCCTATAGAATAGCCCTAAAAAGTAGCACACGTTGAACGTTTTGCGACACCTTTTTACACGCACTTTGACGAGATGCCTAGTCAAAATCCTTGAAGAATGCCACTGTGATGAATGAGAGACGGCAACCAAATTATTCCAAATAATGTATCTGGTGGTTATAGAACGTTGTTTTACAATAGGAAATACGGCATTCGAATGATAGACAAGAAAGGAGAAGTTTAAAAGTTCGAAAAGAAAATCTCAGGAATCTAAAAAAATATCCAAAAATCCCGTAAAATCAAAAAAAAACTCTTTTTTGAATTTTAGAATCTATAAAATCCCAAATCCGCTTTTTCCCCTTGCTCTTTTGTCTTTATACACACTGTCACAAGGCGTTTTACATTCTAGCTTACAGAATATCTTATAAGATTGTTATGTTTTAGACACATTTTATCTAACAAAAACAATTTTTTTAAGTGAAATATACAAAAATATGACTTCGTCAATATCAAACAAACAACATGTTCGTCATATACGACTGACTTAAATAATGTATTTCATGGATTTTTTCCGGATTTTTGGGATTTTTTCCGGATTTTCGTATTTTAATTGTATTTCAGGGATTTTTTCCGGATTTCTGGGATTTTACGGATTTTTTATGGATTTTCAAGGATTGGCAATCCTAAAAATCCGCCATTTCCCCCTTGATTGGGATAGGTGTTAGTAAGGAGAAAAGTAACATCTACCCTCACTCTTCTGTCGCACAGCCACATCGACACACAACCACACCCTCGGCAAAGCACGCTCATTGGATGTCTTAAGCTGTTACACGTCACAAGAATATTTTGATGATTCTTCTTTGTCTGTCTTTTTCTCTTCTTACGTATCCGGTTCTGGATCAAAGAATATTGATGTAAATCCCAATCGTTTCAATGGAACACAATACTCTTCTCGTGCACTTTGTTGAGTAGATGAATAGCATGTAGCATGTTTATTTCCGTGCGACACAGTTACGCAGTTTCTACCGCTGTTCACCCTTATCTAGATACATTGTTCGGCCAGTTAAGGATTTTTATCGGACTGTATTGTATATCCCTATGTGAGTATAAATATGTTTCTGTCATTCTCATATATCCTATATTGCTTAAAACTGTTCATTGGCATTCTTCTAAATGGTTGAATGATTGGGGCTCATTTGCTATTACTACCTCCGGTGTTGTGAAAGCTAGATTTTTTTTCTTTCTGACTCTTAATGGTTATTATGCTACTTGAAGCTATCAGCTGTTACTCTTGGAAATTGTTCTATTGCTTGAAGTTATTCGAGATCAATTCTATGAGCGGCACCGTGGCCCTAAGGTTTTCATCAATGTCATGAGATATCAGTGGAAGAATCAAAATTTCACACAGTGACTTCGAAATACGACCATATGTCCCAAAGTTTTTTGGTCTGATTTTTACTAATTTCCGATTAGTGCGGAGCTTTTTCATCAACAGTTTGACGCATTTCTCTGTGCCTAGAAGTAATTGACCCTTAATGTTTCACATTACTGTGAATAATGAAGATTGTTCCTTCTAACTCTTTGAAATTAGTCAGTGAAGAGAAGCTCTTTGTGCTCATTATTACGGATTCAACTATGATGATCGGTAGCTTTTTCTCTTTATTGACAGACATTACTCTCTGACTACCAAGTTCTGACCTTCATCTGTGCAGAATGATTTGTGACCGAAAGCACTTCCACTTTTACTCTTACCCACGCACAAAGTTTATCGTTGTGTCCGCCTTTTATTTTTATGAAGTCTCATTAAATTCGCAATTACCTTATATCGATTTTGGTTTCTCGTCTCTTTAACAACCGATCTTGATGAATATAGTAGTAGAACAAAAGAGACAGATGAATCATGTTGGATATAAACAATACTATAGGATTGAGACTAATAAAAAGTTCAAACAAATATGAGACAGGCACAAAATACAAATGTTGCTAATTTTTCATCGAAACTGACAATTAACCGGCGTTCGAATGGTTTGCTGGTGCTTTCCAACATTTTCCATAAATTTTGCTATTAAATTAATATTTTCTGTCTTGAAGAGATCGATTGTTACTCAAAAAAAAGTCGATTTTATTATGTAACAATATACTTTTGTCACAGGGTGTTACATTTCTTTCAATCGTCTAAGTCTTCTAACCAATACTATATTTATGGTGTCATCTTCAATAAATAGTTAAACTCAAAAAGTAAGCGAAAACGGTCGATATAGCTGTTACAGATGACTTGAGCGTGCTAATAATAATTAGGAGGCGCCGTTTCGACTAAGATCAATCATTTTTCTAAGGGACTAAAAATATTCATGAGGTAAGATATACACCTAAATCAAGCTGAAGAATTGAAGTTAACCAGCAGTTTCCGAGCAGTCTTTATGGCATCGATAACGAATTAGCATGACCGATGACTGACATATATTGGCGTATCGATCACCTTACGTAAAGTTGACTATGATTGTTTATGTCATATCTGTATTAATCGTTCCTAATATTTGCAGTGTCTCAGCATGAAGTATATAGGATTCAAAATGGTTTCTTCCTATTTTCGAATCTCCCTAGTAATTAACTCACCACAGCCAAATAATTGCAACCGATACGTTTGCTACTGATTGGAATTTTTTTGCGTTGCACACTGTTCGCTTGTTTTTTGTTTTTATGAAATTACTCGATTCTTACTCTTGCAGCATGATAACGTTTTGTTGTTCTACTTCTATGTGCTTTGCCTCCTTCTTTTTCGTTTTCTTTAACTCTCTTCAAGTATGCATTTAATTGAGAAGGACTGCACATAGCAACAGTGGAACATGGGTGTGGGTGTGAGTATGGATGAAGATAATACCCACACCCTGAAATAGTTGAGTGAAATGACGCTATCTATCCTCATTTCTGTGCATCGCTTTCCGAGCTTCATCTGTGCAGATTACTTTTGTGATTGAAAACTCTTTCGCTATAACTATTATTCACACAAAAATCTTACTATTGCTCTCATTTTCTTTTTCTGCATGGTTGTATTAAATTTGCATTTACAATATGCTTGAACTTTCGTTTCTTATCTCTTTGATAACTAAAACTGATGAATAAAATGGGACAAAAAAATTAAGCAGACTGTTTGCCATGTCTTAATGCTAATATTTAAAACTCGCAATAATTTCTTTTGGTTTTCAAATCTTTCTAAACATCTACTCACCACAATCAAGTAATTGAAGCGGGAATCTTGTAGATAAATTCAATAATATGTTTTTATTGTTGTTGCCAGAATTTTTTGTATCGTGATGCACGTTTTTTTTTGCTTTTGTAAAAATGACTTGTTTCTTACTGTTGCAATATCGTAACACTTTCTGTCCTCATTTTTATTTGCTTTGGATTCTTTTTTTTTCGTTTTATCTTTCAATTCTTATCAAATATACACTCTATTCAGAAAGACTGCGCGCAGCGACGGTAGAACATGCGCTGGAAGAGCGCACGAGGGTGTGGGTGTGTGTGGGTGCGTATGGCTGTGGGATGTGGATGTGAGTGGATGAAGTAAAGTGAAGATCCAAACATACACCCATACCCTCAAGTGTACATATTATCTAGAAATATTTTCTTATGCTTATTAAAGGATGGTGTTAAAACAAATTAAGATCAATAGAGAAAAAAAATTGAATGTAGGAAATATATAGAAGAAAATTTCTCTATAATAATACTTTGTATATTCAATCAGAGAAAACGACAAGACTTTGTTTCTGAAATCAAGTAATACGAAGTTCAAAAGTGGTTTTAAGATTGATTAATATAGTTTTAAGGAAAAGTATGTTAGATAAATTTCTTTTAACTTTTGGAAGATAAATCGGATCAGTTCATTCAAGAAATAATGTAGAAAATGATGTGTTCATCAATTTATTCATAAATAGTTATAACACAATAAAGTCATTCGTAAATTTAATCTAAAATTTTAATTTTTAGTACTTATATTTCGTACATTTCCAATGGATAGAAGAAGATGAAATTCTTCTGCTTGAAATATAAAATCTTTTCGTCATAAACGCCATATATTTCTTCTGGACCATCTTATTGAAATAAAAGGAGCATGCTTTTCAAATTTATACCAAAGAACAACAGTTTCAAAATATTTTAATCGATTAATTAATTCAATCATCATTTTAACTGAATGAATATCAATTTTCAATGATTTAACATGTGAAAACGTACAAACAGAAAAAAACTTTGATCATCCGATTGTCTCCATCTTTGTATAGTAAATGAATAAATTTGTGAAGGTGGTTTCAATAATGGATAGAAGTCAATAGAAAATAGGGAATAGAATAGACGCATGTATGTTTACATCTTTTGCAGACGTAAGTAAAGTTAGTCCTATATTCGAGTTTTTTGTGTCTAGATTCGTTTTTGCATTTGGGTTGGCTCTATACTTGATTGAGTTATATGCAGAATTAAATTCTGGATTGAATGATGCCATTTTCGACTGGGGTCATCAAGCAAAAATCTTATTTATACTCCAAATACTGACTTTTTTGAGGACTTTTCCAAAAGTATTTCGTGTCCGAATTCGCTCTCTCGCTTGGGTCAGTTCTACTAATGATTGGGTTGAATTCAGAACTCAATTCTGCGTCGAACGATACTAATTTCGACTACGGTTGTCGGGCAAAATCAACAGGTGAGAGTGAACGAGGACCAGAAATTTCGACCTGACACCGTTACTGTCATCTACTGATTTTGCCTGGCAACCCTAGTCGAAATTAGTATCATTCGATGCAGAATTGAATTCTGAACTCAACCCAACCATTTGTAGAGCTAACCCAAGTGAGACAGCGAATCCAGACGCGAAATACTTTTGGAAAAGTCCTCAAAAAAGTCAGTATTTGGAGTATAAATGAGATTTTTGCTTGATGACTCCAGTCGAAAATAGCATCATTCAATCCAGAATTTAATTCTGCATATAAGCCAACCTAAGTCCAAAAACGGATCCGGACACAAAAAACTTAAATATGGGGCTAACGTTACTTACGTCTTTTGCAGCATTGTTTATGACATGTAACATACTAATGTTTTTCTTCAATCCAAAATGTTGATTTGAAATGAATCAAGTAATATTGATTGATTTGGACTAAAAATAACATCTTCAGATAATATAAATTAAAAATTAAATTTAATAATTTGTGTTTGATGAAGCAATTTTTCCTATGGTTCACCGTCAATTAAATCTAGTGCTATAGAAAGCGTTAGATATTTTAAATTTGATAATTTCATAAGATAATTTTGAATTAATTTATGTAAAAAATTAACTTTATTTATTAAATAAATCAATGTAAGGTTTGTAAGATAATGAGATAAATAATCAAAATCAAAGTACTGAAATCAAATTTTGATTATCAATAAGAAGTTTTAAATGATTTGAAGATTTTGAGTCTGTAAATGAAAATCATTCAAAGACACTTCATATTTTTTTTGAAAAGACAGCAAATAATTCTAAATTCAAGATAACCAATATTTAAATCAGTAAGAGAAGAAAATATCGTATCCATTAACTGTAAAATATAAATACAATCAACTTTCAAATAAGTTAAAGAGTTTGTTTGTCTCAAAATGGCATCAATAAGTTCTTTACCAACATAAATACAACCTTCAAATGTAAGAGCTAAGACAGTATATGTAAATCCGATAGAATATCTTCTGTTCTAATTAATTTTATACTTCAAAGATTAATAAATTGATATTTAAAATGTGGAAAATATCGATGAAAAATAAGCACTTGCTCAGCCATATTTTCATTAGAGAAAATAAATAAAATGACTTGTTCAGATTGAAGATAATGATAAAAAAAATCAAATTTTTATCGAGAAAGTTTTCGGAAATCAACTTTAAGTGAATACAAGTTAATAATATGATTTAAATAATGATTAAGATTAATCAATGCATGAAATATATCAGAAATTGATAAATAATCAAATATTTCATATAAGATCTCAGGTGAAAATATTTCAAAATGAGAATTCATGATGAAAAGAAATCAAAATGAAATAACATGATAATATGTTTTTTCATTTTCTAAAATAGATGAAAATAGGTAAAAATGTTTGTGTAGTATAGACATAATGATTTATATATATATGTGCATTCGAAAGATGAAAAAAACGAAAATTCATACGTGATTCAAATAATAAACAAAATTTTCTTATTATGCCTCATGTTTATACATTTAAGATTATGTATACAGAATGAAAAATTTGAAACTCAAATGAGAAAGTGTAAATGTGGATCTTTACTTTTATTTCGGTAAATTCAATAGAGAAAGAACGATAAGAAGAAAACTATAGGAACAACATACTGAAGAAAATAAATGAATTTATTAATTATTAGAAGAATAAAAACGTAATCGATTATCTTGATAAAGTTTGAAAAACAACGTAAGATATGAAATATACAGAGAAGTTGGGTACGATCAACATAGTAAAGTCGAAAGAAATCTGATCAGACAAAGTAGTGGAGTCATGACGACTAAGTAGGTTTGCACCTTTATTAAATGTATATATAAAGACTTAAGCTCCAATTATTGTAAAACTTACTATCCTTATTCAATTCTCATTCTGTTCTGACAGATAAAGTGTTGCTAGAGGGTTAGTCTAACAATTCAATGTGTTATGGTCTAAAAAGGGTGTGGGTGTGGGTGGGTGTAGGTGTGGGCGTGGATGGATGTGAGTGTGGGTGTGTGTTTATGGGTGTGGAGTGTGGTTCTTCTCTTGACCCACACCCACCCACATCCACACACCCACACACCACACCCACATACCCATACCCACCCACACCCACACACCCACACTCACACCCCACACCCACCCACACCCAGACCCCACACCCACTCACACCCACACCACATCCACACACCCACACCCACCCCACTCCACACTCGATAATACGGACATAGAATAGAGATGTTACATTGTGCTCTATCAATTTCCATTTAACACTTGTTTCACATGAAGCTGTGTCGCTAACCATAGAAATAGTATGGAGTTATTTTTTCGCCCTTTTCTTACGTTTTTTCTTCGGTTTCTCCGTTACCGGCACTTCTAACAGCCTTTTACCGCTTTGTTCGAATTTTGATCGATTATTATTAACGTCCTCTGCGTTTGTCGTTTTAGCTTCCACTGAGCTGTTTGAGGCAGTTGCTTCGATTCCAGTAGTCGGAATAGATGAAGAATTATTGGTAGACACATGGTCGACATTTTTATGTTGTAATGAGACTAGTAGCTGGTATATTTGATTAAATTGGTCTTTGGTTGCACTCTGCTCGCTACTTTGTCTTAACTTTTCAAGGTCTGATTTGACACTTTCCAAGTCTTTTTGGATCTTTTCGATATTCATATCTGTTCGCTCAATATGGAACGAGAGTAGGCGACTGTTTTGAAGTCTAATAGCATCTTTATATTCATAATCAACAGGATCTCGGTAGCAACCTGTTAAATTTGCGATATATCTGTACACATTACTTCTTGAGTAACCAAGCATCTTAAGGAAGGTGCAAGTAAAGTTATTGATAGTTTCTCGTGTTAGGAGTACGTGAGCATGAGCGTGGGCCGTTTTAGCGATGACGCTTGTGTTCATGGCTGTCATCCAACTACCAAAATTGAAATATATCGATTCAATTGGACATGGTAGATGCACCAAGTTATTCTCACATATATCACGTTGTTTTTCGCGTAGTCGTTGACAAACAACAAATACTGCTCTCCAAGTGTCGGAATCAATAACAAATTGCTCATTTGTAATATGGTTCGTTGGGATGAGAAGAATATCTCGAGTTGACTCCGAACGCGATTGCATGATGTATGAGTACGGGGCGTTAAGATTCTCAAGCTCGATAAAATCGATGAAAAAGCTTTGATCGAACTGCATTTTACAATTAGCTGATTTTCCATCAATGAGAGTGAAGTCTTTCCCACATTTCTCCCAGAAGAGTTTTTTTAAGTACTGCGGAGGACGAAATTTAGCGAAATATGTTCTGTCGCTATGGTCAAAGCGATTTTGAAAGTCGATATTTGTTGGACGCTCTTCTGGATTCCTAGCCCTCAAGTATTGTTGTACATACTCCCTGGCTATATTTATTTTTGTTTCTTTAGGTTGTTTAGATAATACGTGATCGAACCAGGTTAGTACGTCGTATCGGAGTCGAAGATTCCAAGCGATTGAATTAGTTTTGTCGCGACAAAGTTGGAGCTGGAATGGCTCCCGTTCGACTGGTAGGTTTACTAGTTTGAGGATTTTTTGGAAATCTGCGATAAGATTGTTGGCACATTCGGCTAGTTTTCTGTACCAGGAATCATCTGGTACCGTGTCTAGAGTGAAGTCTTCTAAAGGACAGTCGATGTAAGGCGCAGCTAAAAGTAAAAGAAAACCAAATAATCAACAGTCACTTATCTTCAGAGAATTTCGCATGACCTAGCACATGTTTTCTTAGACAGAATAACTATTTTCGATCTCGAAAAAATAAAGTCGTTCATGCCCTTTATTGCATATGTTACATAATCTATTTTTTGCGTATAATTAGGCAGACACTATCATCTACAAAGTAAACTAAGGGCTGCGAGTGTTCGAAATATGATTCGCAAATCAATGAATTCACGCTAAAAGTCTATTTTTGATATGATATAGAATATTATCAAGCTTTCCTAATACCTTTCGCAAAATAGTTTATCGTTTGAAAAATTTTTGCAGGAAAACCAATAAACAGCACATTGTTTTATGAAGAAACATTTTCTCTCCCTTTTGGTGCATTTCTAACAAATTTTTGCTGATATATTGATGAAGTTCGTCTAAACTTATTGATATCAGATCCCTCAAAGCTAAGCTAACGCAAGTTTGAGTCAGAAGATCCCCAATAATAATATTCTAGGTGCGCTTAAAAAGAGAATGTGGTTCTGACTCGATGTTTTCAAATTTGTACAGTCCCCTTTAAATAATCGTAATCAATGGACATTTGTTCAGAATCTTTCAACACACCTATTCATACATATTTGCAAGGGAACAAATCGAGTCAAGTGTGTACAAGAATCTCCAAAGTCAATATAAGTGCCTTTTTGAAATTATCATATATCAACTGTGCTTCACAACTTACCAATTGTTCTTTGATCAGTCCATTCAAGTCCCGTAGATTTCAGACAGTAATAATTCGAACGCGTCGTTGTCGTCATAAATACTAGGTTTTCCTATTGCAACATGCGAAAAATAGTAAATCAACTACTATGAGAGTCTATGTTTTTACGGCGTATCACAGACAGAGAGTGATCTGCATTTTTTGAAATTTGATTAACGATCACTCCAGTCTGTTCTCCTTAAAATTTAATATTCAAACCTATATGCACCAAAAGAATATTATAACAGTTGTTGAATTTGCCATGTAGAGTGCGCTACTCAGCCATACCAATATATTTTAATAAACTCGTTTCAGTGCAACGCTCAAAACACACAGACCATGCACTTGTTTGAGTTACTATACATTTACCTTCGGAGCAAAAGCATATGTATAGATAGCATATGGTTTTCTAACTCTAATGACCTAGCCAGCAGGACTCAAAACTGTTATGTTCGTGTTGCAATAATCATTATCTTGAATGTATGAGGAATTGTTCCACACACTTGGTGTGTAAAGATTGTGAATAAAGCTAAGTTTCGATTTCTTAAACTTTGTTAATCATTTCTCAGTCCTTGCCTTTTCAGATATTGAACTTCATGCAAACTTCTTGAAGATATTTAACATGGTTAACATTTCCCAGTCAGACAAAAATTTAGAAAAACGCGTTTAAACGCACAATCGAGAACCGCGACTGTGATCCATTCACGCTCATTAAAAAAACGCACGAAAACGCGTTTATTGGCGTTTTTTGTAACTTTCTGGGCGTCACAACGGCGGAAATTCCAGTTTTTGAGCGTTAAAACGCACTATTATTCTAGAACTTAAAAACAATACGTTTTAACGCTCAAAAACTGGAATTTTCATCGTTTTGACGCCCAGAAAGTTACAAAAAACGCCAATAAACGCGTTTTCGTGCGTTTTTTTAATGGGTGTGAATGGATCACAGCCGCGGTTCCCAATTGTGCGTTTAAACGCGTTTTTCGAAATTTTTGTCTGACTGGGTTTTTCAGAAATAAGTGAAAGCAAAAGAAAGCCGAAACTTCGCTGCACTCACAGTTTTTACATAAAAAGTGTGTTTTACAGCTTTCTAAGCGTTCAAGATAATGATTATTGGCACAGAAGCGTTAGTTTTCAATCTTTCTAATCGCATCATTGAAGCTCAATTCATCATAAAGTGCAGAGTACAACAGAATGAGATATAAAGAGACACTGGCTGAAGTATTGAAATATATTGTGTAATACAATTGGAAAAGTCTTCGAAAGTTGAGCATTCTATCTAAATTAGTTATATCGAGTGTGGAAAAGTAACATATGCAGTCTGAATTAGGGCACCCACTCAAAAAAAAAGTCGATTTTTGGCAGAAATTTTGAAATTGAGACAAATGCATGGGAAGATAGGCCGCCTGCAGATCTTTCGGATATGATATAATTGTTTTATCGGACACCCCTTTTTTTGGCTAAAACTTTTGATGATTTCTGTAATTAACTGCTTGAAAAACGGATTTTGAGGTTTTTTCATGGAAAATAAGCACTTTAATGGAAACTAGAGACGTTTTAACAAGTTTTAGGGCGTGGATGTGTGAGTGTGGATGGGTGTAGGCGTGCGTGTGCGGGTGTGGGTGTGGGTGTAGGTGGGTGAGTGTGTATGGGTGTGGGCGGCACAGGGTGGGTGCGGGTGTGAGTGTGGGTGTGGGTGTCTGATTGAAATACACCCACACCCCACACCCACACACCCACACCCATACATCCACACCCACCCGCACTCACACCCACGCCCACACCCCTTACATATTATTGTTTGAATGAATGTGTTATATGTTAATCTCGCACTTTCCTTTTTTGTTTAATTTTTTCTCACATATTTTATCTCACCTTTCTTTATTCGTGCTATCTCTTATTCTCCGTAATAAATTTAAAATACATTGTTTTTTTTAATGTGGCATTGCAGAAAAGGTCTACACATTAGCGTCGACAAAAATAAAATCAAATGAATCCATAACTGTAATTATAATTAGTTTAGTAAAACCGTTAC